>CAJQZP010001133.1:0-297500 GCA_907164705.1 Parnassius apollo | reverse complement strand
TTGCACCAAAAAATGAGAGTGTTAATAAAATAAATTCAGATATATTAAGCGAAGTAGCAGGAGAAATAACTGAGTATTTGTCAGCAGACACAGTTATGGACACAGAAAAGATCACTTCATATCCCGCAGACTTTCTAAATTCTCTAGAGTTGTCAGGTGTGCCCTCACATAAGCTTCAATTAAAATTAGGCGCCCCAGTCATGCTAATGCGAAATTTAGATGCTTCTCAGGATGACAAGACTGCGTGTGACACATCTTGGACGGAACATAATCGGTGTTACAATTTTGACAGGTGTAGGAAAAAGTGAAAATGTTATTATACCACGGAACCCTATAATTACCACAGATATTCCTTTTCAATTCAAAAGGTTGCAGTTCCCCATTAAGCTCAATTTTGCAATGATAATTAATAAAGCGCAAGGGCAAACGTTACAGGTAGCTGGGGTCAATTTAGAAAAACCGTGCTTCTCTCATGGTCAGCTGTATGTAGTATGTTCGCGTATGTCAAATGCCCAGAATCTCCACATTCTTTCCTGAATGGAAACATATATAGTATTGTGTATAGTAGCGTCTTAAAATAGTGTTCAGTTAGTTTTTTTTTTCAAAATTCCCACAATCAATTAATCAGAATTCCCACAGATCTTGCCTTTCAATTCAAAATTTCCTATTTAGCTCAGTTTCTTTTCAATTCCAAATGCTGCACCTCTGACGGACCTATTAAGCTCAGTTCCCTTTCAACTCAAAGGGCTGCATCTCTGACGGATCTTTTATTTGGCTCAGTTTTCCTTTCAATTCAGAAAATTGCATCTCTGACGAATCAATTTAGCTCAGTTTCTTTTCAAAAGTCTGCATCCCTGACGGATAATTATGCTCAATTTCCTTTTATTAAAAAATATATCCCATTTCCATTTGGAATAAACAGGCTATTTTCATGCTTTCCTATACGCTGCGTTTCAAAACATTTAAATAGGCTGACGAATCAATTTTGCTCAGTTTCCTTTTAATGGCTGCATCTCTGACAAATCTATAAAACTGACTTTTCTTTCAATTCAAAAAGCAATGGATAGTTCATTTCCCAGTGACCATGCGGGCGAAGCCGCGTGTAACAGCTAGTATCTTTATAATTGGCGAGAAATAAAGGAAGTCCAACTGACTTCCTTCGGGAACACTTGCATTCTGGTCTCTCATCAAGTCTGTACATGGTAAATTCTGTCAACCATTTTTCCCATCTTTGCACAGGGAGAACGATTTTACTGTCCCTTGTCGCAAAGGACAAAGCTGATCTGCCGGGCTCTCTCTTTGCGTGCAACTCGACAATTGATAACAGGAGGAACACGCAGGATGTAGATGCAGGAAGGGATGTTGACCTGCCGCTCGGCGCGCAGTGCAATAATTTTTCTAGACGTCAACAATTCGAGTGGACCCGATGAAGTTCCCTCTATAGTGATTATGAGTTGTGTTACGGAGGTGGCACCGGCTTTAACACGTTTTTACGGTAATTCTACTCCCTAGTCGTAGTTTCGAACTCATAAAAGACACCTTTAATGCCCCTGATCCGTAAAAAAGGCGACGACTCAGATCTGTCCAACTAAAGGCCTATCGCTATCACCTCCTAGTTCTATAAAATAATAAAAACAATTTTCAACTGCCAGCTCATGAGATACCTTAAGGATCACCAGCTGATTAGTGAACTTCAGTATGGTTTCTGTCGGGATCGCTCAGCAGGTGATCTTCTGAGTTACCTAACTCATAGATGGGCGGAGGCAGTAGAGTCCAAGACATTAGTTTGAATATAGCGAATGTCTTCGATAGGATTTGGCACAAAGCTATTCTTCTGTCCTATGAGCTTCCCGAAATTGTACAATTGTACCACCAGTTTTAATGCAAATTGGAGCATCGAGGGCGACGTAGACGGTGCATGCTTCGATTACAAGCCTATTACCACTGGAATTCCACAAAACTGCGTGCTATCACCAACGCTGTTCCTGCTGCATATCAATAATATGGTGCAAACCAGTAACATTAATTGCTTTGCGGACGACAGTACTGGTGATGTTTTAGACACCGACCGTGCCAATACTTCTCGAAAAATATCGCCGAGTACTGGATCAAACCCGTATCTGAAGTTGAGACTTTGTTGAATAAAGTCTCGGACTTGGGGTGACTAAATCTAGTCCAGTTTAATCCCCAAAAGACACAAGCTTGCGCGATTACCGCTAAAAAGAACCCCTTTGTCCACATTTGAACCCATCTCTGAGCTGGGGCTTCCCAGTGTCAGCTACTTCCATTTGATTGCATTCAGCGCAGAACCGTTTAAATTGTCATCGAGCGAGCTCTTTACGATCAGCTTGACTCACTGGCACTGGGAATAGATGTTGCATCTTTTTGCTTATTTTATCACATTTACCGTGGAAAGTGCTCTAAGGAATTGTTCGGACCAATTTCAGCAGCAAAATTTTACCATCGCACATCGCAACAAAAGTCGCGATACCATCCATACCATCGGAATGACTATCGGTAAACCACTGTGCGATTTAAAAGGAGTTATCTTTCGCGAACAACTTCCTACCTATGGACTTCCAAGAAACGAGCCATCTCCTTTTCAAAAGGCCGGAAACGCATTTGCGATTTCTCCGATGTTGCAGTTGTTCATGGGCAGTGGTAGTTAATTATCAGCAGGTGAGCCGTATGCTCGCTTGCCCCCCTTTCCTATATAAAAAAAATTGTTGCTACAAATGTTAGCACACTCTTAGATTTTCTCTTGTGTGGTAGAGGCAGTTTACGCACCTAAATTTTACCAGGACAAACATCCAGTCCCGGAATAATTATTTGTAACTCAGTGCCGCAACTTATTGCTAAGCCACTGCGCCAAGGAGCTGTCGAACTACATTCAATTTATGTTTGTTTACTATACGTATTGGACTAAATCTTAAAGTGCATTATTGATTATTTGTTTCTAGTTTTGGAAAATTATCACATTTGTTCGCTTTCTGTAGATTTTAATGCTACATATGTTTCATAATTAAGAGCGTAATAACTTAGGGCCCATTCTCACTTTCAAGTGACGTTTCGTTCTTCGTAAAGATCCATTTAATACAAACGTGCAATAAAAAGAGTTTTTATTACAAACTATTTATTCAGAAACTTGGACAGAAACATAATGTTTAAAAAAATTAAAATGTTCATAAATAGTTAAACTGGTATTTCGTTTTAAAAGGGGGGTTTCTATATATAAAAACATTTTTATATATAGAAACCGATAGCAACTTTCATCTTTAAAACATTTTTTATTAAATAAGTGTAACAAACGAGCACACAGACTACCTGATAGTAAGTTGATCCTATGCTTATAGATATCAACATCCATCCGCGATTAAGAATATTGTCAACCCTGAGATCTAAGATGGTATACCTTATATCCAGTTAAAGGGTATCCAGCCTTATTTTACTCATGTATTTTGTATATTTATTCTATAACTAATACAATACTTTTTTTCAATTAGACTACTATAGTGGGCAACGCGTCCATGAAAGCTTGTAAAAAGTGTTCGTATTATATTCTATATTAAATAAAGTTTTAAATAAAATTTTATTATTTTTGGAACTTTTTTTCTGCCTAGGAGTCTATGGATAGGTACCACACAATTGGCCACAAAATCTGGCCTTCCCTTCCGAGTGACTGCGGAACTAAAGATCATTCGTTATTATGTTTACCTGCATCATGCTTACTAAATATCTAATGCATGTCCTAATATCGGGCATTGTGCCGGTAACTCTCGAACCAAAGGTGGGAGAGGACTAATAGATATTCGTAGACTTGTGTGTGAAGTCGATTTTTTGTTAAACAAATTCTGGGATTGGGGTGACTAAATCTACGCTATTTCAATGCTTGTTGAGAAAACGAGAGGAGGGCTTTGAATTATATGGTATATAACACAGTAGGTTGCTTTTTGCGGTACACACCCCAACTTGTGTATTCTGGAGATTAAGCTGGCCTAGATTCTTCCACTTAATCGCAGGGTACTTGACTCTTGGAACTTGTCCTCGGGTCCGAGCGGTCACCTTTTTAAGGGATTGGGTGCACTAATACAGTCTTTCAAGAACCTGAAATAACGCCTAACTTGTAAGAGAACCGAAAATGACGCGTAATAATCGGTGCCAATTCTGGATCACACGTCTTCACGTCACGTCACGTGTGGATGGTTTGCGTACCATATACTCAGAGTCACCGAACGGTATTTGTTGAAGTTTATACAGGTTTACGCACCAACCTCCGCACATCTCGACTAGGAGGTGAAGGATACGTATGAGGATATATCTATTCATCTAAAACCCACTATACAGTGTTACTGCGAGACTTCAACGTAAAACTAGGCACAAGAGAAAACGGTAAACTGAAGGTTGGAAAATTCATAATAGGGCAACGAAACCCAATGGGCCAGCAGCTGGCCGACTTCACGGCGAAAGAAGGACTCTATATGATGAACTCTTTTTCCAGAAGCAGCCCCACAGGACCTGGTCGAGCCCCGATGGTTCGACAAAAATAAGATTGATTTCATTACGAGAACTAGACGGTGATGTCATGATTCAGTGATGTCTCAGTGACGCGAGAACAAAAACTGGCGTCTCTCACCAAATTAAAGCTTTAAAAACAAACAGTTGCTAAAAGAAACTTTTCAAGAATTGAGTTACTAATGGCATCGTTCGTAAGCTACACGATGAATTTACACTTTCATAAAAATTCCACTTTTTTGTAGATGGCATAAATTTGACCGTTACAACACAAAATTAAATTTTCTTGCTAAATGCAATACCGTGTTTAATTTAGTTGTGAATTGTTTGTCGAAGAGTGATTATGAAAGTTTTATATTTCTAATCAAATTTCTTTAACTGTTTTAGGACAAAATATTCATTATTCGCCAAGGAATTAGTAAAACAGATACGAAAATGAAATAGAATTACCCTTTTTATTATAAAAATCAAATAAACCTATATAAAACCTATAGGATATGGGCGTTTGATTTATTGTTTATTTAATTTAGACAGATTACTGAAAACACGGTCAACAAAGACAATCATTAATTACGGACAATGAAGACTAAAGAAATCCAAAGATATCTGTTAATTCATTTAGAAAATAAAATTTTTATTCAAGGTCTTTTGCAACCAAAAACTTTAGTGATTAATGGTTCTTTACGACCGTGCTAATGATATTTTGATGAATATTCGCCGATTCGATTGCATGAACATGATTACAGAAGGTTGAGTCATGTAGAGCCATTTTGATTAAACCGTGTTTTTCAGTTTATTTAATGAAGAGTACTTTGTTATATTTTTGTGACAAAACTAGTAAGCTTACCAAAAAGGTTGTTCTACTTATGTACATACTCGTATAGTGCACCAGATAGTATGTAGTCGATACAACTTGAAACTTTTATGTATCTTTGACTTAGAAACAATTTCAAATTAAATTGTTAAAATGAATAAATTTACTAAGATGAAGTAAAATTAAAGAACTTAACTTCGACTGCATGTACAATTTCCTCAAGCTAGTCATTCATTACGTCCGGTACGGTTTTGTAACACGAGCACTTCACAAAACTTAAAGCACGAGGGGGACGAAGCATTGACTTCATTAGATGAGACCTCTCCAACTTAACGGTTAAGTTCAGTATGTCTTTAACTATTCAGTGATCGTTACCACTTTTCACCCTTGATATCACTGAGACATCACTGAACAGTTGCCGTCTAGTCGTCATAATGAATTCAATCTAATTTTTCGTCGAACCGTTGGTGCTTGACCAGGTCCAGTTACTCCGGGGCTGCTTCTGTAAGAAAGAGTTAATCATAAAGAGTCCCTGTTTCTCCAAGAAGTCGGCCGGTAGCTGGCCCCTTAAGTTCCGTTGCCCAATCCGAAATTTCCCTTCCGTTATCTCTAGTGGCTTATTTTGCGTAAATTTCTCCCATTAACACCGTATAATGAGTGTTTTAGGAACGCATGACTCTATATATATCCCCATACATTTTCGGAATTTGAAGATGTTGTGAAAATTTGTATTACCTTCAGCGAATACTGTTAGCTGAATTTGTGTGTAAACTATGCAACTCTCGTCGACATATTCCAATCTTTTCAAAGCTGTTAATGAGATACTTGTAGAAGATAAATCTGAGATCCACAGGTGGTGGCCTTCTCAGTGATAGAACAAGTTGCCGGATTCGAGGATCACCGTTTCCTGACCTCTCTTAGGACCTCGAATAATCCAATAATATTCCAGCGGAAATTTTCTATTTCTTCTTTCAGCTCCAGAATTTTCTCGTCATTCCTCAGGGTACGTTCGTTGTATGTTGCCAGTTTGAGTCGTCTTAGGTTGCAACTGATCTTCAATCGGAGATCCTAAGCTCCCCCTGCCCCGCCGTTACCATGTTCGCCACCGTAACCAGGAATAGCTGGGCCACCCGTGACTGAGGAGAATCTCCACTTTACTCTCATTATGGGGGATATATTGCCATAGTTGTCACGCTTGGCAATCGGGTTAGCTTTTCGTGGTCGAACCAATTGCTGGAACGTCGCTCCCCTTAGGCTAGGGAGCACTGGCCTTCATCCATTCCAGAATCGGCTTGATATTCAAATCTTCCAGCTGTGCATGTTGTAGGCTGTCCTTCCACTGGTTTCTGAGGTGATCTATCCTATACATCCTCACAGATACCACTTCCTTGCCCTCTTGCCTAGTACAATGTTTGCAATCTTCAGGAAAAGGTCTTCTTGACAATCCATCTACGTTACCATATGATTTCCTGCTGCGATATTCCACCACAAAGTCATATTCCTGCTGCTGCTGTGTGGTGCTGTTAGCCGCATTACGCTGTCGAGATAGATCACTTACCCTTTTTACATTTCGGTTTGGGCAGCTGAACCTAAGGTTGCCCTTTTGTCACAGCCGTAACACCTAAGGCTATATTTTTCATTGTGGTCGCAAACTGTAGCTACTGCACCCTCCAAAACTCAATGGGAACGATGATACTGCTGTTGCTGGGTGGTGCTGTTAGCCGCCCTACCTTCTCAAGTTTGATCACTTTCCATTTTTACAGTTCGCTTAGAGTAGCTAGTTTGAAGATGGCTCCTTTACTCACAGCCGTAACACCTAGTGATGGGCACAATGATCCTGTAAAATTGGCATGATTTTATCCCACTTCTGACAACAATTGTTACGAGCTTGTGGTTCGTGACAGAAAAACTGCCGATCGAATTACCAAAATTGATACTTTAATTACCGAACACCAATTAAAACTTAAAACACACTAATAATGATCGTTTTAGTTTGCAGTTGTATCGCTTCAAGGCATTCGCTTTTATCGCCGTTTTAGTACTAACCCGATCGCGGTGTTCACCTGCCTTATATAGGGCCTGTTCTACTGAAACATATAGAATGTTCGAGTACATACCGGTCCCAACTGACTAGGTGTAGAAAGTTCTAGCACGGAAATTCTAGAAAGCTCTAGCAGGGAAAATTTTTAGAAAGATCTTGACTTGACGACAAAAAGAGGTAGTAGTAAAAGAAGAGATGCATGGTGGAATGATGAAGTGAGAGAAGCTGTAAAAAAGAAGAAAAAAGCATGGTTAGACTACTTGGCCTCTAATAACGATAAGCATATGAGAGAGAAGATGAAAGAAAGATACAAGCTGCAGAAAGTTCGTGCCAAAACATTGATTGAGGAAGTACGTGAAAGGTGTAGAATAGAAGCGGACGAGAGGTTGTCGCACAACTTTAAGGAAAACTCCAAACTCTTCTGGAAATAGGTTGAAAGGTCCCGGAGTGGTGCAACAGCCTTAAGAATGAACAAAGTGCTTTCGAGAACCAATGACGTCCTCTCAGAAAAATCGGACGTCATGCAGCGATGGAGTGAATTTTATAGAGAAATGTATGCGTGTCATGATCTTAGTGAAGGATCCGCTGGTGACGCCATGACTGGCACGCCAGACACGGACCTCAATAACACAGAGGTCATCAGCATGAAAGAGATTGAACGTGTGATTCGAAGTTTGAAATGTGGTAAGGCTGCGAAACTAGACAGAGTTACAGCTGAAATGGTCAAGTACGGTGGGACTCGCGTCTGGGACAGCTTTCGTCTGCTGTGCAATTTGTGCTGGCGGTCGGGAGATGTGCCTAATGATTGGCGATCCGCGGTCATTGTGCCTTTATATAAAGGTAAAGGTTCACATTTTGACTGTGGGTGCTATCGGGCGATCAGCTTGAGCAGTTTAGCAAGTAAAGTTTACTCGAAGGTTTTGACACGTAGGATGCAAAAGAAATCGGAAAGATTCTTATGGGAGGCACAATGCGGATTTAGACCTGGAAGAGGATGCACGGATCAAATGTTTTCTCTCCGCATGATCACGGAAAAGCTTCTAAGTGTTAACCACAGGATTTTCTGTGCTTTTGTGGATCTGGAGAAAGCATTTGATAAGGTTATAAGGAAGAAAATGTGGTAACTGTTGCCGGGATATGGTGTGGATGTTCGATTGTTAAGGGCTGTGCAGTCACTTTACTATGACTGTAAAGTCTGTGTGCGGGTAGGGCATGACCTGTTACCCATGTTTAGCGTCCAAGCGGGCGTAAAACAGGGTTGTGTCATGTCTTCCTGACTGTTCATACTGTATCTCGACAGCTGTTTACAGAAGCTGAAAAATAGCTATTTGGGTGTGAAATTGGGTGACATTAAAGTTAATTGTCTGCTTTATGCTGATGATGCAGTGCTTATTGCACCATCAGAAGCAGAACTGCAGGCATTAGTCACGTGTATGAAAGAGGAATGTGAAATTAAAGGTCTCCGTTTGAATGCTAATAAAACTAAGGTTCTGGTATTGGACGAAGAGAGAACGAAATGTGAAATATGGGTAAATCAGGAATGTCTAGAACAGGTAAATGAAATTGTATACTTGGGGAGTGCTTTTAGCCGGGATGGAAGATGTGATTTAGATGTGGATAGGCGTGTCGCTGCCGGAAACAAAGTCAATGGTGCCCTGAATGCATTAGTCAAAAGGCAAAGCGTGGTGAAGAGTGCACGCCTTGCAATACATAACGCAGTGTTGGTACCGACTTTGTTATATGGCAGTGAAACCTGGGTATGCCAGAAGAAGCATAAAAGCAAGTTGAATGCAGTGGAGATGCGATCTCTTCGTAAAATGTGTGGCGTTAGCATAGCCGATCGAAAGCGAAACGAAGAGATTCGTAATATGGCAGGATTGAAAGATGACCTTATCACAAAAATTGATAGGGGCGTACTCCAATGGTTTGGGCACGTTGAGCGAATGAATGAAGACCGAATGGTGAAGAAAATATATAGTGCGAAAGTAAATATTAAAAGGTGTCGAGGTAGACCGAGACTAACTTTCGAAGACCATGTGAGCAATTTGCTCGAAGAGGGGAAGGTTAAGAGTACTCGGATACCTAGACGTGCATGTATGAAGAAGTTAATGAACCTGAAAGAAGCGAAAGAGGTGTGTAAGGATCGTGACACTTGGCAATCTGTTCTGTCTGACTACCCCGTTAGGGATTGTGCGTGAAGATAAGTAAGTAAGTAAGTAAGATCTTGACTTGAGTTCTGCTACTCGATACTAGATGGTGCCATTGGTAACTTGCCATATTCCAGGCATAATTTATGGCGAGCAACCATATAAAATTTATTATAAACTTTTTTATTTTTCTGTTTTTTACAATTTTCGTGTTCATAATATATTATGATCATTTATTCTATAAGAATTTTTCTTCTAGCTAGGTATAAAGAGAATAAAATTACGTCTTACGAAAACGAGCAAGTAAAGTTAAAAAAATAATATATCAAGGTTTTAATTATATTTTTGCATTGGCATCCGAATTTGAGTTATATTCAAAGTTTCAAGTTTCCAGCTAATCGGGAAGTCAATAACTAAATTCTACCCGGAACGATGGAAAAAAAAGTAACTTAATAAAAACGTGGTAATATAATGTTCAGTTTTCGAAAACTTATTTAAAGAAATAGTTTGTTACAGTGGACAGCTCTACGAGCAACTGTACGGGCCAGTCAAATAGTTTGATAAACCGACAAACGATGTAGAAGAAAGGTTCTAGATTTGAAGCCCCGTATCGGCAAGTGGAGGAGTATATTTGCCCCAGTTGAAGTCTTCGGCAGTGAATTTACGAGAGGCTGTGACGGTATCAGACTTTGTATGTTGTAATATAAAAAAGTTGTAAATGGCATAAAAGTACACTACCACTATATACACTACCCTATATATACTACCCTATATACACTACCCTATATATACTACCCTATATACACTACCCTATATACACTATCCCATATTACCGGGTTAATATAGGGTAGTGTATATAGGGTATATACACTACCCTATATTAACCCGGGGATGTCGTAAATGGTAATAGGAAGAACTAAAGTAGGAAATGGGAAGCATAATCTTCCTTACAATCACTTAACGATAGCCCCACAAATCGAATTCTACCAAATTTATGAACGATCGTCGCGATAAAAAAAACTTTCATTTGTAGGACTGCACGTCAGAAGTGAAACTTCTTAGTTTCACAAACTTGTACACGTAATTTTTGGTTTGTTATGAATAATTTTTTGGAAATTATTCGAAATTACTGTTATCATTTTATTAAAATAGTAATAAAATTTTCATTTATTGCGTTGTTTTACATGAAAAAGAATGATTATTATATATTATATGTATCTTATGGTGACAGTCACGCGAATTCAGTGCACGCACATGTACACACGAACGCACACGCACATGCACATGCCTATCCCAAAGTGTTCAATGTGCATATAGAAGAATTCACTTCAATAATGTATTGTGTAAAAAATTCACTCGGTTACTAACAGCCTCATCAACGGCTTTATATATAGATATAAATATTTTTTTTATTTATATTTATAACATCTATTGGATTAATTGGATGATTGTTCCCCTCATGCAGCCACCACACAATCCCTTATAAACTTTACTGCTCTGACATTATTTGGATGAAATAAAACTTACACATCACTGCTGCACTGTTTTAACAAAGATCAACGAAGTGAACGTAATCTTGTGTGTGAAATAAAATGAAAATCAAGGCACCAGAAGATGAATAGAATTCAGTTAACACAATAAATAAATTTTCGTTTATTTCCTAAGAAATATATCTTTTTGTCAGAGCATTTAATTTTATGTTTAAATATTTTAGTGTACAAAGTATATTGTAAATACGTTAAACACAATAAATGATAGCTGCTACACAAAAATCAATCAAATACATTTAATATTTTATTAACAGGGAATTTATTTCACTTTAGTAATTTTTGCACATGACATACCTACTCGTACATTATTTTTCACGAGGCGAAAGCCGATAGGGACAATAAGCTGTGCTTTCAAAATCAATAAAGCGACGTTGCTATTTTGACGTTCTGTACAGACTCGAATAAATCTTACCAGCGAGGCAGCGCGCAAAGCGTATGAGCGAACTAGCGATTACCCCGGCACACTTGTAGATAAGACTTTAAAGCGTCATGAATTTTATAAGGTAATATAACATTTTTTTTTGAAAAATGCTTTTTAATTTTGACGAAGGAATTTAATTAACAAAAAAGTAATGACCGAATACTCATTTATTGTACTTAAAGTAACGCTACAGTATTTTATTAAATATTACAAAAAATAATGCACTTTCATTAATTACCGTTGACATTACGGCTTATCAAAAATCCACTGCAGAATATAGGCTCACAGGGGCGATATTTTTCATAGCTGCCAAGTTTTGAGAGCCAGTTGGCAACTGCTATTGTTTTATTTTTTAGTTGTTAGGAAGACGCTGCTGTCTATATCCTGGTTTCCCTCACTTGCCTCTTACGACACTCATGGGACGCGCGTAGTGGATATTCTTACAGCGCCACTAAACATCTCCGCAGGTGACTTATTTTTTAAATTAAAATATTTAAGGAGCTTGATTCGTACAGAAAGCTGTGTAAGGTGATGTATAAGAATCCATCACTCTATTTAAAACAAGAATGTTGTAACTGGTGACTTCAGAACTTTAATTCAAATTTGAAGAATTCAGATAATTGCCAAAAATTGGCGGTAAAACTATAACTTAAATTTACACAACCGCATCGCTTAAATTAAAGTTGATTTTCTATTTTGTTGTCAACAGTTCTCGTTTTGGACCCATCGTATGCAAATAAGATTTGGAGATAAAAATAGTCATTAATTTAAAAAAAAATAGTATTACAAGAACTGACGAAATTCGTATAACCTGTTCGCTATTGTACATCCTATTTATTACATTATATTGACGGGTTGTAGATAAAATCATTTTCGTAAATATATAAACCACACATATAAGCCTGAATACCTTGGCATTTGTAATGTATTAGTTTTCTTAAATTGATTTAAAACCTTAAAATGCTGGGCAAAGGTTTCTTTCACTTCCGAGAGGATTTTAGGGAAAGAAAAAGAATATTTTCTTATAGTATATATATATATATATAAAAGATAAAACATGTAAGTACTTTTTGTTTGATGGCTACATCCTTTTTTTAATATAAAGTCGAATAATTAAGAAACTTTCGATCTCCTTTATGCAGATTAAATTGGAACCAGAACGAACATGCTTGTATGGACATGGGTATCCTTTTACTTAAAAGTTTCCAAAATTTTACTACCCCTTATTCCTTGTTAAATACAAATATTTTTAAATATTTCGTACAATAGCTAAAAACAAATTGAATATATTTATAATAACAGAAAATAAATTATATTATAATACTGTTTGATAAGAATTAATGTTTCTCAAACAAAGAAAAATCTAAAGAACTACGGCGACATTTCTAAATTAATATTTCATTACTGTTTAAAAAAGAACGATGTTTGCAATTATATTTTATAGACTCAAACCATGGTACCGTGAAGTCATAAGAATTTCTACCCACTAAGTTACGTGGACGAACGATTTCATAATAATAATGAAACTTAACGTAACAGAAGCTACCACCCGCAATTCGTTTCATAAGTATCTTATTATGGAACAATTATAAGTTTACAATTTTATACTTTAATGTTTACAATAAAGTGAAAATAACGATTTTTAACCCTAATACTTCAAATTCTTAGATAATAAACAAAAATTAATATTCATATTTACAAAAATAAATAGATACAGAGTTTAAAAATATTATACGCGATAGAGTCACGCTGCAGCTATATTATGATTATAGCACAAACGGGTCGGCTCGACCAGGGAGAACACACTCCTACAGAATACTAGCGTAAAATAGCAGCTTATTGGTGCTGCGTTACGTATGGTGGGTATAGAAAACCGGATACCCATTTTACTGGAAATGAGGTATTCCATCGTAGTCCTCAGGGGTGACAATGCATATGCATTTTCACCAATGAGATGTATATAAACCACAGCATTCACTTACCATCAGGTGGGCTGTGTGTTCGTTTGCCATCCTTATTTTTTAAAAAGAAAAAAATCCATTCGTTAACCAATTACAGCCTATAAAATTCCACAGCTAAATTAATGAAATTAACACCGAAGAACGACGTTGAGCATTTCATCGAAACCAATGGACCACCACTTCATTGCCGTGCACGTCCAATCGCACCACACCTATACGAACATGTTCGAAAGGAATTCGAAAACATGACTGAGCAAGGAATATGCCGTCCAAGCAAAAGCCCTTGGTCATCACCACTTCACATTGTAGCGAAGAAGAATGGAGAATTACGAGTTTTTGGAGATTACAGAAGACTGAATCCTGTTACCACTCCTGACCGCTACCCAATACCGCGAGTAAAGGATTTCACTCACCAACTCTCAGACAAGATTATATTCTCCACCATCAATCTAAACCGAGCTTACTAAAAAATAAGCGTACGCGATGAAAACATAGAGAAGACAGCAATAATTACCCAAATGCGATTATTATAATTTCAATGATGCGATTATTTTAATTAAAGAATGCTGGTCAAACCTTCCAAAGATTCTTACACGAAGTATTTCATGGACTAGATTTCATTTTCGCATTCATTGATTATCTCCTTGTTGCAATCCCTGATAAAGAAACGCACGAAACCCATCTACGCACCGTGCTACAGCGATTAGAAGACAAAGGAATCACGATCAACCCTTCGAAAAGCATATTTGGCCAACAAGAACTTGGTTCAATTTCTTGGTTTCACCGTCAGCAATGAAGGAATGCCGAAAAAGTCAGAGCAATCATCGATTATGTGAAACATAAAACTACCGAAGAGCTAAGGCGTTTTCTTGGGATGATACATTTTTACAGAGAAAACATTGAAATAATACTAGTTTTTACGGAATTTATCGCGTATATTTAACTTTTTAATTACCCGACGTTTCGAGAGCTTTACAGCACCCATGGTCACGGGAAGGACTGAGATGTTCAACGTCCAGCTGTCATAGTTAACCGCGGTTACCACAGATTAAAATTTAACTTTTGTTCCGACCTACACAGTATGAACTTATGGTATCATGGAGTCTTGCAGTTGTATGCTTGGGTTGGGATTTAATTTTATTTATTATAGGATCCCAAGCAGATGGTAGCACCCAGCCATCTTCTCTATTGAAATTAGGATGTTTTTTGATTTCAATAGCCTCGCGAATCATCCTTGGAAGGAATCGATGTTCTTTAGCGAGGATTTGTGGTCTATCAAATCTGATGTAGTGACGTGGGCGATCCTGTACATGTTCACAGACTGCAGACTTCCCGGAGCGTCGATTCTTCACATCAGCTATATGTTCTTTGACGCGGGTTTTAATTGATCTTTTAGTTTGTCCTATGTAGGAGAGACCACATTCACAATCAAGCTTGTACACTCCTGCATCTTGCAGAGGGACGTTACACTTGACTGATGGTAAAAACTGACCAATCTTCTTCGGCGGCCTGAAGTATGTTTTGATGGAAGCGCGCTTCAAGATGTAGCCAATCTTGTCAGTGACTCCTCTAACATATGTTAGTACAGCAGGTACATGCTCGACTGTGGCCGGCTTCACTCGTTCTCTGTGACGTAGGCGCGGGACCCAAAGCTTGTTGTCATGCAAGACTTGCTTGACATGTTGGAGCTTGGCAGCCAGGTGTTTACTGTCACAGATCCCTCTTGCTCTCTGAAACAAAGATTTACCCACGGTAGCTAACTGTGAGGGATAGTGGTGAGAATCACCGTTTAAATATCTATCTGTATGGGTCTTTTTTTCTATACACAGTATGGCTCAAGGTGTTATCAGGATTCCGAATTACTAACACATCTAGAAAAGCTAAGGAATTGTTTGCCTCTAACTCCATTGTGAACTGAATTTTTGAATTTATAGAGTTAAGATGGTCTAAAAATGCAGTTACTTTATCTAAAGGTAGAATTGTGAAAGTGTCGTCTACGTACCGCTTGTAGAAACTTGGATTTATGGGAGAAGTAAGCAGGGCTTTCTCCTCAAAGTCTTCCATGAATATGTCGGCGACAATGGGAGATACAGGTGAGCCCATCGCCACACCATCTACATGCTTGTAGAACTCCTCCTTCCACAATAGGTAGCCAGATGTAAGGCAGTGTCTGAGTAATACTGCATATTCTACGGGCATGTTGTTTTCTTGTTAGTAATTCTTGTTAGTAACAAAGCCTTATTGTCGAAATGCACATCATCGCACGGAAATAATAAATCAGTATTCATTCATCAAGATTTGAAAACATGCAAGCAAGTTTTTGTAAGAAACGACGCAGTGAAAAAACAATTTCAACCTACTTACGATGGACAGTATAAAGTATTAGAGCGAGATAGCAAGGCTTTTAAATAACAAATATCCCAACTAATACAAAATGTTCAAGCTCATTTCCTTCACGAGACAATTGTTTTAAACACTGTGCAGAGAACAATCTGGATACATTTAATTTGTGTCAAATGATAGCCAATTCTCTGTTTGTAATTTGGTATCTTTTTGCACGGTAAAAAGTCAAATATCAGTTACTTTGTTTGAGCTGAGTAGTCATTTAATCATCAATTTTATCATAACCGAGCAACGCCTAACTAGCGTCCATCAAAATTAAATTGATGATTATCTTTTAAATTCCTATTTATTATAGGTACGGTGAAAGAAAACCTTATGAGGAAATCTACATATATGAACTATACTTTTTTGTTTGTGCAAAAATATTTTATTTAAAATTTAAGCATGACGGATAGAGTGTTGGCGCTTATTTTTAAAAGTAAAACAATTGTGTCAAAATTCAAAAATGATCATTTTTGAATTTTGACACAATTGACACACAAAAAATTTTACGTGAACGGCATTTATTCCCAAAACAACACACAATGACGACAATATTTCGTACAAATTATAGTGAAATTACAACTGATCTTGCTAAAATGAATTTTGATTTAGTTTACTCTACACAAAATCCGAACATTGCCGCTAATTGTCTTGTCCAGTCCATACAAAAAGTCTTAGATGCTAATACTAAGAAGATTGTTTTATCTAGTCGTAAAAAGATTATAAAGCCTTCTTAACTTAAGAGTAAATTTCATTATCTTTCCTCATCTCATGATAGGGTCCTACGCTCTTCTTCTAGCAACAAAATCTGTACTCCAGTTCACTTCACCGAGATCTATGGTAACTCCTTCACAGTTCAGGCTACACGCCTTTGGAACTCCTTGCCCGATGACATCAGAAAAGCTCCCAATAAGTACGCTTTTAAAAAGTTGGTCCGTGATCATTTATTAAAGACAACGCATTCTACATGACTTATCTATTTAATACGTATTGCCAAACAGACGTATATATTCATAGTCATTTGTATATACTAATTATGTATGTATTTAAATATGTTTACTTGTATGTACATCCATTTATTTATATATTTGTATATATATAAGGATAGATCATATATGTATAGTTTATTTATTAGTAGTTTGTATATATTATGTAGTTAATTATCATTTGTATTGTGTTATCTTATTCTATATTGCCACACCTGCGTCAAACTCTCACCACTCCATGGGTTGACTGGTAGAGAATGCCTCAAGGCATTAAGTCCGCCCTTTGTATTCTTTTGTTAAGGATGCAATAAAGAATAAAATAAATAAATAAATAAAGCCGTGGATTACTCCAGGACTCTTACGTTGTATGAAGCCTAGGGATAATTTACATAAAAAATTAAAAAAGAGCCGGAAAATGAAGTACTTAAGTTATCTTTTACGAGATATAGAAATTATTGCAACAAACTTCTAAAAAAGTCAAGAATTAATATGAAAAAATTCAAATTAAAAATGCAGGTGCAAATAATAGAAAGCTTTGGGAGGTAATAAACATCTTCTACTCAACTATTATCAACATGTACCACACCGAAAGAATCAGTTAATAATGTCAACACGTATTTCGGTAATATTGGTAGACAACTGGACGAAAAAACTTGAGAACTCTGAATTGAATCTTTCTCCTACTATTGATAGCTTAGCCAATTCCATGGTTCTTTTGCCTACTGATGAAGCTGAAATTACATCTGAAATAAATAATCTTAGAAGTGACTGTGCTGGCTGGGATAAAATATCCGGTGGCTTCATAAAACGAAATAAAATATTTATTGTACCTCCAATTACCCACGTATGTATCTTTCATCATTCATCCTGTTTACAAAAATGGAGACCGAGACTGTGTAAGCAACTATAGACCAATATCTATATTACCGTCACTATCTAAAATACTTGAA
The DNA here is from genome assembly GCA_907164705.1 of Parnassius apollo. NCBI lineage: Eukaryota > Metazoa > Arthropoda > Insecta > Lepidoptera > Papilionidae > Parnassius > Parnassius apollo. The sequence goes on along the minus strand of CAJQZP010001133.1, from coordinate 279,733 downwards.
CGCGTGATGAATAATAGGTTGAAAAATTTTCTTGATAAAAATTCCATACTTTCGCCAAATCAATTTGGTTTTCGTTCTGGTAAATCTACAGATGATGCGGTTCATGAACTAATTTAATTTATTGTACTTAGCCTTGAGAAAAAAAGAAAACAATAGGAATATTTTTAGATTTGGCTAAAGCTTTTGACACGGTCTCTGTTCCCATATTGTTGCATAAAATGGAGAAGCTTGGTATAAGGGGTGTACCGTTGCAGCTTTTCAGAGATTATCTTACAGATAGAACACAGTTGGTAAAAATTGATAAACATGTTAGTGATGAGCTTCCCATCTGCTATGGTGTTCCCCAAGGAAGTATTCTTGGCCCTACCTTATTTATTCTTTACATTAATAACCTCTGCAAACTGAAACTAGTGAACGGAAAAATAGTTACGTTTGCTGATGACACAGCACTGCTATTTACTGGTGATTCATGGCCAGATGTGTTTAACTTCGCTCAGATTGGCTTAAACAGAGTGTCCAAATGGCTACGCGATAATATGTTAACCCTCAACGTGGATAAAACAGAGTACTTGTCCTTCTCCAAACAAAATAATGCAATGCACAGACCATGTTATTACTGCTCATTCTTGCAATTTTCCTTATTGTCTGACATGTTCATGCACACCTTTGCAAAAAAGTGAATTAAATTAAATGCCTTGGCATTTTGTTGGATGATAAGCTAACTTTTCATGAGCATATTTATTAACTTTCAAATAGGATACGGAAATTAACATATATTTTTAAAAAACTCCGTTGCGTAGCAGATTCTAACACTATTAACCTATCACTCACTGCGCCCGCCATAACAAAAAACAGCTTTGTACCGAGGCGTCCGTCGTCACCTCAGCTGGCGGCACTTGTTTTAAATATTTATGTTTCTCACGACCTTTCATTTATGTTTAAAGAGGTTTTAGTTACAGTTATTTAAAGCCGATAAGATTTTCGATTAGTAGAAACAATAACCATAACTTATAAATGTTTATTTTATTTTGTACAGCTCTTTGTTTCTAACGGATCTGTTTTTTTTTTTTTTTTTCTTTCTTTTTTTTGTTTTTTTTTTTTTTTTTTTTTTTTTTTTTTTATTGTCATTTTGTTGTATTACTTAAGTTATTCAAAAATATTACGTAGTAAAGATAAATAACATTACTTACAGTTTTTTTGAAAGAAAATCCAACTAAAATCACAATCACAAAACTTCAACGATTACGCAACCAACCTCACCGGCACGCAAAAGCGAATGGCTGTTATATTTGATGATGTCTATGTACCCGAATGAATATAATGCTACAGAATATTCTTTAGTTCGTTCAGAATCGAATGAAATAGTGTTCAATCAAAAATATACTGTATTTTTATATCAATTAATGACGAAAATAGCAGCACGTAATACGGACATGTATACATGTCCTCTGTACTTAACGGTCACAAAACTTGGACCTGTCAACATGTCCACGGTATCTTAGGGGTAATCTGTCCATTTTGTTTTATGCCAATCTTTAATAATATATTGTATTACGTGCTGGGGTGGGGCTACCAAATCATCTCTTCTGCCCCTCGAAAGATCACAAAGGTTAATCTTAAAAGTAAGTAACTCTCTTCAATTTAAATTTGCAACCAGTCAACTTTATAAAATTTCCAAAGTTCTTACAGTCCGGCAACTGTTTATTATATACACAGTACTAAAATAACATGCACAATTAAAATATGACCAAAAAATACACAGCACACGAGACGCCTCGGTCTTTACCGAGTGTGTACTTCTCATTATGACCATTGTACCTACTTTTCTAGAAGATTTTGCTATCTTGGCGGATACCTGTATAATAAAGTTAATAAGGAACTTAATATTCACGTCCTACCTAAAATAAAAGTTAAAAAATGTATCCATGAATGGTTACTGAATACGTACTATAAATATACGGAAGATCTTTTTACATCACATTACACACACGTATCATTATTATTAAATTATGTATATACGCGCAAATGGATTATAACGTATCATTATTGTTAAAATATGTATTCCAAGATAACATACTTTTGTATTTTCTTTTAACTGGGAGGGAGACCTGATGACCTGAAATACAGGTTCGTCGCCTAGTATAGACATCAGTCTCTCACATTTATTTGTGCCTTTTTTGTCAAAATTCGATATTGTTAATTTAATGTGGAGAGAAAAATAAATTATTATTATTATTTGGGTTATTAATAGAGTAAACACATCTGGTTGAGCTGGATAAATATATAAAGGGAAAAATAAATATACTTAAATATATATTTAATATATTAACATAAATAAATAAATAATACATAAATAAATAAAAGCCCAACCAGATGGAAGCCCTTGGCTGGTGAGACCAAACGGCCGAGGGTAAAGGGGAAAGGGAAAGAAACCGGCGGACGATGCGGGTGGTATCGAGGAGCACCGCCTTCTGCATTTGAGCCCGGAGCAGTCCGTCACGGAGTCCCAGTCGCCTCAGATGGCCCGAGAGGCTGGCTGGGATTAACCCGTTTGCAGACACGACTATAGGAATAATTTCGGCCCGCAGCTCACCCCACATGTCGGTCACCTCGTGAGCCAGGTCCAGATATTTTGATTGCTTGTCTGTTTTGGCTTTCACGAGGTTCTCGTCATACGGAATGGTAATGTCGATCAAAAATATCCTTGACTGTGCCCGGTCCATCAGCACAATATCAGGCTTATTCGCAAGAATAGTCCTGTCTGTGATGATGGTCCGGTCCCAGTAGAGCCTGGCGCGGTCATTTTCGAGCACGGCTTCCGGCAAGTACTTGTAATACGGCAATATTCGGTCCACGAGACCGTATTTCAGAGCGAGCTCCTGGTGTAGAATTCTGGCTACTAGGTTGTGCCTGTGCAAGTACTCAGAGTTAGAAAGCGCCGAACAACCGGAAATGACATGCCTAAGTGACTCCCCCGGGATGGCGACAAGCTCGACAGATGTCGACAGTGCCATCCTTTAGGATGTATCTCCGATAGTTGTTGGTCTTAATAACCTGATCTTGTATTGCGCAGACAAAACCCTCGGTTTCCCCGAAGAGGCCACCGAAACGTAGCCAGTTGAGGGAGGCGACTGTATCTATGAAGGGCTCAGGTAGAGCCCTGTAGAACCTCTCGTGGAGCTCCTTCTCCTTCCATACGGACTCCCGGTCGGAAATGCTAAGCCTGCTGCTGCTGCTGGTCCTGCCCTTGCTCGTTGGCTAAGGATAGGGGGGTAAGCCCTTTATCACTAGAAATGACGTCATTATAAAATGGATCATCCGATCTTACCAGGAAGTAATTACGGAGGCTGCACACTTCGCGATTATGCATGGTGAGCGCGCTCAGAAAACCACGTCCACCATGCTTTCGCGGCAAGTACAGCCTCATTACCGACGATCTCGGATGATGCATCCTATGGGACGTCATGGTAGTGCGGACTTTTCTATCCAGAGCGTTAAGTTCAGTCTGGGTCCACCTGAGTATGCCAAAGGTATACATGACCCCACCGTTATATGCGTGTGTCTTATTCACATCGGACAAAAGGCTGTTAAGCACTTTGGTGAAGCGTGCATAAAACACGTCGCAAACTGACTGTTTCATACCAGCCTCATCGATACCGATGTTCTGTGACATACCCAGGTATCGGTATGTTTCAGCCTCGGAAAGGGTCCTTAAGTTGACGGGCTCAAGGTTAGAAACCCTTCCCCTTTCAACATGGAGGACCGCATACTTATCCGTCCCCAGCTCCATTCCTATGGAACTGCTATATTCACAAGTGATGTTTAGCAGTTCCATAAGATGGGAGCGACTGGAGGCGAATAACTTGAGGTCATCCATATAGAAAAGGTGGGTCACTTTTGTACCTCCTTTCCGAAGCTAAAATCCCCTCCTGGAGCCCTCTAGTAAAGTACTGAGAGGGTTCAGAGAGAGACAAAACCAGATTGGACTCAGATAATCGCCCTGGAAGATACCCCTTCTTATCCTTATGTGGTTCTCAGCAGGCATTATCCGCTCGCCCAGATAGCAAAGGATCGTACTCCATTGCCCCATACACTGCTCGAGGAAGTCTCCAAATGTACAGTCAATTTTTACAGCTGGAGGACTCTCTTTAACCATGTATGGGGCACCGATTCGAATGCCTTTCTGTAGTCTATCCAGGCGGCGGAGAAATTCCGACGGTTGCGTTTCACCACTTTGCCAATGACCGCGTCAATGAGGAGTGGTTCCTTGGTTCTACGACCACCGCACCGACATCCATTTTGAGCGCGTGACATCACCTGATTTAGCTCCAGGTGACGAGTGATTCTCGCGCTCAAAATGGATGTCAGTGTCTTTAATATGGTGGGTAGACACGTGATGGGGCGGTATTTGCTCGGGTCTGTGGTATCCTGATCTTTAGGAACCAAATGAGTGATCCCAGTAGTGAAGAGGCTCGGGAGCGACTTCTGATCGAGAGCCTCTGGGAACTTTCGGGCGAGCACAGCGTGACACACTAAGAACCCCTTCAGCCAGTAATGATGCAGTCCGTCGAGCCCCGGACTTTTCCAGTTCGGGGCCCTACGGACCACCTCAGCCACGTCTTCAGGCGTTATGGTGACGGGGTCCACAGGCGTAATACTTGGAAGTTGTGGCGAGCCAGAGTGGCTCGCCACAACTTCCATCCAAGGGCCCTCGCTGTGGTTTACGGGCTCTGACCACAGGCCACGCCAAAATGCGACAGTGTCAGCCTGATCCAGTCCTGGGCCCGCTCCACATACCTCTGGTCGCTCCAATGATTTATAGAGCCTCTTCTGATCACTCTGGAAGAGACGATTCTGGTTGAACCGCCTTGACCTCTCGCTAAATCGTCGAATTCGCTTCCCCCAAGCAGCGATTTTTTGCTTCAGGTCATCTATGCGCTCCGTTAGTTTTTGCGTTGCGTGATATCCGGCTGGGACAAACTAAAATTTGTCCCAGCAAATGCCATTCTAACGGTGCGCACAACTCTCGGTCTATTATTACACGACCTGAAGCTTGTCAGTCTGCCTATAAGGGCCCTTGCCTTTGCGATACTGTCCTCAATTCTTTTTATCCAGGCTGCGTATAAGGGCCCTTGCCTTTGCGCTGTCTCTTCTTTTTATCCAGGCTGCGATGGCGCTACTTTTTTGAGTAGCACGTCCATCCACGGGAAGTTTGGCGCCAATAATACGGCATACTGCCAGTGCGGCGCCAAAAAGAATCTAGTCCGTCTCGCAAAGGTCCCAGCTGGCTTTCAAATAGGTCACCAGCATTGGGTTAAGAGCCCGCACGACAGCCCTTGCTAAGGGGTATGCGGGGGAAGTCGCGGTCGATTTTCGAGAGGCATGCTGCGCGTTTCCAGCATCGACTCTTCCAATATGCTCCTCATTTTCTCTAGTTCGTGGGAGACTATTCCATCATCGTCTGAATTAGCCACAAATGGAATGTTGACGGCAGCATCCACATATGCAGTTTGTTGCGCATCTAGTGGCGCCGCATTCCCAGCCGTAGCATTTCCATTCGATGAAGGAATAGCCTCACGTCGTAGTCGTTCGAGTTCGGCGTCACCAAATATGTTGGAGCGCAGGATATACCGAACTCGGTCTGCCAGGTTTTGCTCAGTGACGGATAGAGATGGCTCCAGCTCTGCAAAAAAAGCGATGCACCCGAGCCCGATACGCCAAACATCCAGTTTCTTCCCCTTTTGCCCTAAAATACGCCCGCAGTGCGTTTGCATTCATTAATTTTGACCAACGCATGCGACGTGCTCCACCAGCGGCGGGTGCCGCTTTCTGAGTCCGAGAAGACCCAGCCGACATCAAGCCTTCTGGTGGGGACGATGGGTGCGGGCGGCTGTTAGGTGGTCTTGCAACACCCCGCGCTCGGCTGGCGGCCAGCATGCTGTCGCGTCCAGTGCCAGCTCCAGACGCGCCCTGGCGACCTCCAGGCGGCGGCCCTTTGCGCACTATCTTTTTTTCCATCATCCATAATTTGGGCGTCCATTAACGGGAGACGGCCAGGCCCAGCACCGTATCGTGGACGGCCATAAGCACAAACGGGCCTTTGCACCCTGAATTCTGCCGAGGCACGGAACTCTCATCTCTCGCAAGGCGCTGAATGACTGCGTTGACGTAGCAGTTTTGTCACTTAACTGTTACGTCAGCGGGCGATGGGGTCGTCAATTCTCTACGCCGTTTCGTCAATTCCCTACGCCATTTATTATTATTATTATTATTATTATATTATTCTACAATGAAAACGTAACATTAGACATTAGCGTGTTTACGTGGACCAATCAGGGCCCAAAGTGTAACAGGTGTTTCGTTTATGCTTTTTCAAAGAGATTCAATAAAATTTCAGACGTACATTTGAAAATATGAGGTGGTTGAACTTCTTTTCTGTCTAAGAGTCCGTCTAAGTAGGTACCATCTCTTACCTATTTATGCCAGCAGTGCGTGCACAACTATATTGGTCTAAATGATAAGTATAATTACAGAGTTAGGCATTCAATCTTAGTCTACAAAAGTGATAACGCATCTGTAGCCTCCTTTGTTTATAGTTGATCGCAGGGGTCCACGGACTCCCCCCGAACGGGTTCCCGCCTTGTCGTGGCGGGGGGCTTAGTAGCCGTGGCTTGGTCTCCCACGGTGAACAAAGAGGAACCCACGTGGCTGGCCCGAGGTGAAGGGCCGGCCTGAGGTGGCCGCTCCGAGTGGGCTTGGGGAGCCCACTTTGGATGTGTGCTGGTGGACTGCAGCGAGTGGGGACTCGCGCACCCTCCACCGCTGCAGCCGAGGTGGAGTCGCGGAGGAAGAGGAGTGTTAGTATGGCGATGTGCCACTCGCCCTATCCTTCGCGACTCAAACGGGGCCGCACCGTTGATGCGGTGGTGGTGGGGCTGCGGGGGGAGAGGATTGTCGGTATTGCGAGGCGCCGCTCTCCCTACCCTCCGCAGCCGAATCTTGGTTTGCGGCGGAGCCATAGACCAGATCCGCCGCTGGGGTCGGGAAGGCTAGTACTTCTAAGTGCTCGTTTTTCCTGGCCCCACGGCCTTTGTGCATCGGACGCGGGGGCGTCTGTTGCACAGACGTAGTTGGAGGCCGTGGAGGAAGGCGCGCCATGTGTTCTGGTGCGCCTTACCTGGGAAGGAGAACGGGGAGGAATTTTCCTCTCCCGAGGAGGTGCTGCCATGGGGCGGCAGGCGCTAGTAGGGCCGCGGATGTGTGCGAAAGCGTTCCCGTAGCCCTGCCAATATGCGACAAAGGTGGAACACCATGGGGTTTTAGTCGGTGCGAGTCCGACATAACCCGTCCTTGCCCCCGCGAGGCGGGTATGCGTAGGCATTTCCCCATGCAAAAAAAAAAAAAAAAAAAAGGGGTCCACGGACTAAAGTAACCACTTATACGTAGGAGGATTGTACGCGTACCTTTGATTATTACTTCGTTTAACAAAAGAAATGTGGCAGAACTTCGCGACAGTCTAGCTTTTAAAATATTACCTTTGTATATCAGGGTTATTTAAATTAAATCAAACATAAAGATAAGTATACCGAACTTCCATTTTACTGAAAAACCATAGAAAGGAGAAGGATGGACTTAATTTGTGTAAACCCTCAAACCATACACGCATTTGTGAGCAGATTTTAGATTTTCAGGACTATTTCGGTTGAAATTTGGAATCATATGGCAGGAATGTAGGGGAGTAAGGTGTTTTATTTGGTAGAGGTTTGGTCTCCGATTATAATAATACCACTCACATTAAAATACGGTATTGCATCGTTCTAGAGAAAAATCGAAAAGACAATCCCATAGAACTAACCTTAAAATGATAACTCAAAATGAATTTAGGGGGTTGGAGGTGGTGGAGAGGCGAGGGGGTTGTAGAGTCACCCCCCCACTTCCACTTCCTGCCGGACGTGCTTAGTTTTTCTTTATAAATTTTTAAAAATCTCATTTTGAGATTATGTTTAATGTTTTAACTATAAACCTGTTTATTGGGGGGAGAGAGTTGGGGGAGGGAAAACTACGTAGCGCAGTCGAGAAAAGCCCGGTCGACGGAGTCCCGCTTCATTGAGCTCCTACTTCTGAGTGGTTTATAAAAAAATTACCACGAAGGGGATGGCGGGGTCTATTCTCTCGCTCGCTCGACCCCGCTATCCCCTTTTAACTTAACCTGTCCGAGGCGGGATGCCCTAATTCCTGAGCTGGCTTTTCTCGGTCTTACACTCAATAAAACACCAAAATATTAACTTTTGTAAAAAAAGGATCGAGAGGGGTAGCGAAGTCATCGAAAAACAGGCGGAGGCAGATAAAAACGTTAGAGAGCACATTCAAGCTACAATAATACACTGGAGAGCACACATTCACGCAAGAAGAGCAATCAATGGCAAAATGCATAAAAATTTGTACCTATGTCATGCAATTTGACACTTGACGGCGAGTATAGACAGTAGAATAATATGACACTAGTCTTACTTAGTTAGTCTTACATGTCGCACTTACGCAAAATTCTGTATGATATCGAGCGTTTACAGTAATATTGCATGTGTTTCCATGTTTTACGCATTTTAGGTTATAATAGATTTTATTTATTTTTTCGGTAACCTTTTAATGTGAGTGGTATTATTATGATGGTGGACCAAATCCCTACCAAATAAAATACCTTACTCCCCCAAATTCCTGCCAAACAGTTCTAAATCAAATTACTATTTCTATATAACAAGCTCAATAAGCCACTAAAGATATATAGTGTAAACTATATGAAACGTAATATAACTGTAAGGGAATATCTGAATAAACTAAATTACGAAGACAAAAGAGAAGTTGTTAGAAATTTTAAAATAGTTTGTATTAATTGTAGGTAACAAATAATTGTTATGTAGTCATTTAATTTATTATATAATGTAGTTTAATTATATAAATTACCTAGTGTCCTACATTATTAAACTCATAGTTTTAAGTGATGGTCTGAAACACAGGTACTCAACCAAGTTCAGGCAGGTAGCTAAAATTATAAACGCGAGTTTTCAATTTTTCTTTTGTAGATTCTACATTATTAAGCTACACATAGTTTTAAACTTTATGTTTGTTATTTTTATTAGACTTATTTGTTACTTTATTTAGTTGTAACCATATTTGTTCCTGTATGTAAACATGTGCAACTGGAATTGAAATAAACATTATTTATTATTATTGTTATCATATTCACGCACGTATTTAATAAAAAATTGTTTGTTTTTTTGATGAAAATTGATACCAATATTGAACCTAACATGTAATATTAATAATAAGATAATTAATAATAGAGAGGCTTTGACATTGATTGATAACTCATCTTTATAATTAAATTAATTAATTTGCCCTGTAGGCATTACGTTACCTTATTTTACAAATGTTAAAAAAACACACAGCGATAATTATTGATGTATTTTATAGAAGTAAGGATTAAAACACAGAATAAATACAGAGGGAAACAAACCAGAAGCTAAACCAAATTAAAAAAAATACTGCTATTGCTAACCCACCCGCCAAGCGTGGCAATCTGTGGCAAATATCCTACTATAATGCAATCTAAGGGAGAGGCCTATGATCAGCAGTGGACTATAATAGACTCTAACGGCAATAAGTTTGAGTGCAAACTTTGTAGAGCCGCGCATGTCATACTCCTCTAGTGTATGATGTGTCCTCTAGTATACGCACTGTACGGATAAAGAATGAGATTAGAAATGGCAGCTCATTGAGACTGTAACCTAAACATATAGAGTACCAAGAGCGAAAATCCGGTAATAACGGTATATTGTTATAACGTTTTATTTGGAAATTTTCTGTTAATTTGAAAATATTTGAAAAGAATTTTATACGCAAGTTGGTACATTAATTTTAAAATAGAATTTATAAATAGAGACCAGCTCTGGCTTCTCCTGTGTGGGATCCATTAATGTTTCGTTATTTAGATTTAAGATTAAAAAATATTTATTTTTCTTGTCAATGTTTCTATTTTAATAAAATCTTTACATTTTTCGGATTAAATTTAGTCCAGATTACTCCTGGTATTACTTTCTATTTGTTCGTGAAGTTTTATAACAATAGGTTTAGCCATTCCGAAGATTAGCTCGGACAGAGAGACAAATTAAAATGTTTAATATAGCTACTCATGTTACAATAGTATGAAAATATTATATATACATAAATATTAGCAAAGGAAATCAACAATGATTACAAAGAAATCTCTCAAAACGCGTCCTAGCTCACAAATTAGCAAAAGCGGACTGAATTTTTTTGTAGTTTAAGGCATTATGTTATCATTGATTACAACGACAAGTTGGATTCAAGTTATATAAAGTAAGAAAAACTCATACCGCAAAGTATTTTTGCAGTCATTATCGTTGAGTGTGAAAGGTAAGGACAATGTCCGAGCAAAAAGTGAATAGAGGCGACGACATCCATCCCATTCTTAAAAGCGAATTTTGATCGATCGAAGTAAATTTTGATCTAATTATTATTATTTGTACACCTAAAATTTAAAAATACGAGTTTAACAAGTTTTACATCAATTCTGTTTCGTTACCTGTATTCTCATAAGATTACAATTTGTATTTAAAAAAATTATATAAGACTTGATGTTTCATTTCATGTATGAATAGTATCATGAACTACGTACTAGATGTTTGCAACTTTACGCGACAGTTACTTCGTTTTGCGCTTCTGAGTACTAACCGCTTTCATGAAAGATACGGTTGTTACAACGTAGGGAAAGCTTTGCTAACTTCAATTAATAGTTTTGAATATTCTCGGAAGTTTCCTACGATTTGAAAATTTATTCAAAATTACTAAGAAACTTAAATTTAATCCAACTTCGATTGTTTTTTGTTAGTATTAAAAGCAACAAGAAAGTACACAGTAGATGATAAGTGAATATTTAACGTTTCAAATAGATACCTACATCTATCTTTGATATTGAATCAAAGATAGATTTGAATTTTTTTACATGGTATCTATTTTCGCACATATATGATAAGTAAAAACAGTAAACTAAGTAACAGTGAAGTTATACAGTAAAATAACAGCTACAAACAGATTAACATAGTTACTATCATTTTATCCGCGGGTTCGCTCGCATGGATCTCTATTTAGGAACATAATTAAATGCTGTTTTCAAATGTCATTAAATGCTGTGTGTGTCATGCTAAAATTAGGAAACTTTGATCACTTTATAGTCAACTTGTTAACCGCGTCTCTATGTATGTTTGTCAAAGATTTTTTTTTTACTTCTCAAAGAATTTTGGACGTAGATGATTGATGTTTGGAATAGATATAATAAACTACAAAAAAACGTGAATTAGTAAGTTTTGAGAATTGCCTTAATTTCATAGGTCTAGTCATGGGGCCAGAAAAAATCCTGCACTTTTCATCAGCGTTCCTAACCCCAGCGGCGATTTGGTCCATGGTTCCGCCGCCAACTAGGATTCGGCAGCGGAGCGTAGGAGAGTGGTGTCTCGCAATACCGTCACTCCTCTCTCCCTGCAACCCCGCTACCACCGCATCAACGTTGTAGCTCGGATTGAGTCGCGGAGGATGGGTGAGTGGCGCATAGTCACACCAACACTCTTTTTCATCCGTGAATTCACCTTAACTACAGCGGTAGTTTGAGAGCACACCCCTCTTGCTGCAGTCCACTAACACAACCGAAGTGGATTCGCCAAGCCCACTTGGAGTGCCCACCTCTTGCCAGCCACGTGCATTCCTCTTAGTTCAACGGGAAAGAACCAAGTCACAGATATTAAGGCCCCCCAGCACGACAAGACGGGAACCTGTCCGGGGACCTATGTTGTTCAGTGAATTTGAAAGCTATCTTAAATGGCAAACTGATTTATAAGTCTCAATAATGAAAAAAGAAATTGTTGACCTTGCAGGCCAACCACGTTCTGGCTGCCATGTCCCGCATAGTTTCGGACTGCCATGTTTTTTAATTTTTTTTTCAAAATTGGATATTTAACGGACAAATTAACTGATTTTTATGTGATATACGGCAGTCGACGCTAGTTTTTAGCTTGAAAAAATCTTCTTACAAAAAAGTTTATTTCACACTATACAACAAAAAAACACTTTTTTTTAAGATTTCTTTTTCTCGAACGAATCGACCGATTTTGATGCAATTTACGGTAATCGACGTCGTTCTTTGAGTAAAAGAGCTTAATAGATTAAAGAATTTATCAAAACAATGGTGTGTAAGTAATTTCAAGAAAACTACATTTTGAAAATTAAATATACTCGAATTTTCTAGGTTTCTCAGAATCAATCGTGACGACTCGGTCTAAATTCACGAAGAATCTAAGTTCAGAATGGCTCTTACATATGCTAAAAAGCGCTTTTTGATCGGACACTCCGGTACAAAGTTATGAGATGTTACATACACACATTAAAACACACACACGCGCGCGCACACACACACACACACACACACACACACACACACACACACACACACACACACATACACACACACACACACACACACACACACACACACACACGCACGCACGCACACACACACACACACACATACATACACACACACACGCACACGCACGCACACACACACACACACGCGCACACACACATACGCACACACACATACACACAAACGCACACACCACGCACGCACGCACGCACAAACGCACGCACGCACGCACGCACGCACGCACGCACGCATGCACGCACGCACGCACGCACGCACGCACGCACGCACACATCACACACATGCACGCACGCACGCACGAACGCACGCACACGCACGTACGCACGCACACACGCACACACGCACGCACGCACCCACACACGCACACACGCACACACGCACACACGCACAAACGCACACACGCACAAACGCACACACGCACACACGCACACACGCACAAACGCACACCACGCACACACGCACACACGCACGCACGCACGCACACGCACGCACGCACGCACGTACGCACGCACGCACGCACGCACACAGCACGCATGCACGCACACACGCACGCACGCACGCACGCACACACGCACAAACGCACACACGCACACACACACACACACACGCACAAACGCACACACGCACAACGCACAAACGCACACACGCACACACGCACACACGCACACACGCACACACGCACACATGCACACATGCACACACGCACACGCACACACGCACACGGCACACGCACACACGCACACGCGCACACGCGCACCGCACACGCGCACACGCGCGCACGCGCACACGCGCACACGCGCACACGCGCACACTCGCACACGCGCACACGCGCACACGCGCACACGCGCACACGCGCACGCGCATGACACACACTCACAGTCATTCACACATCATCACAAAATGGGCAGAAAAGTTTCCTTGTACCTCGAAACGTTGAACTATAACTTCCCAAGAACAATAACTTCCCAATTTTTTAAATATCTTGATTTTCATAGCGAGAAGGTAAAAAGTAAAGCAAGCAACTTTCTTACGCCTTACGACTGTGTGTGTGTGTGTGTGTGTGTGTGTGTGTGTGTGTGTGTGTGTGTGTGTGTGTGTGTGTGTGTGTGTGTGTGTGTGTGCGTGCGTGCGTGTGTGCGTGCGTGCGTGCGTGCGTGCGTGCGTGCGTGCGTGCGTGCGTGCGTGCGTGCGTGCCCGTGCGTGCCTGCGTGCGTGCCTGCGTGCGTGCCTGCGTGCGTGCATGCATGCGTGAGTGTGTTTGTGTGTGTGCCTCTTATCTGCCTGTATTGTTTTATGTAAAGTTTTCACATTTTCACAACTTTTTTAACTACTCAGACATCTAGATTTCCCTACGAAGTTATTTTTCTACTTCACCAATTTTACATTACTTGTAAGATAACACGTAAAATTTCTTATAACAGTTTCATTTGTTCTCGCGGGAATCATAGGTACACGTTTTCCTCCCGTGCTATGATGAAATCTCAAGGAAAACCACAAGGCTCTCGTATTTGTTCAAATAAATACATAAAAACTTAAATTAATCTTTTGTACGATTGTTGACCCCACTCATCTTTCATAGAGTCTATCTAGTAATTTGACATCAACGATGTCACTTATTATATAAGATTTTTAACTCTATTTGATGGAATAATATAATTATTCTATCAAATAGGGATGAGAATATGACGAAGTAATTAATCAAACTTCATACCAAACGAAGTCTATGAAATTATTGTTATGCCAATAGACGACCAATATATTTGTAGAAAGATAGTTATAATTGTAAGGTTATTATGGAAAGCTTTAATCCCACATCTGATGTGAGAAGGTAGTTACTTAATTATGTGTAATGTATGGTTATTACATAAGAGGCTTCGACTGGTTCGAAGAAAACCTCTGTCCTGGGAAGAACCGGCAAGAAACCCAGCGGGATATAATATAACTAATTTACAATATATCAATTCATACAATCATGAAATACCATAAGTTTCCACTAAATAATGATCCGAAGAGTCTAGGTTGAGCTAGTAGCGGAGTACAACAAGTGCATGGAGCCAGAGCCAAGAATGCCCTAACGGCGGCCGCTCCGTCCGTCTTATACAATCGAAGCAAGTAGCTACATGAGCGCCACTGCAGGTGCAACGCACGGGTTTGCAGTGCACGTGTTATTTATAAGAATTCTGGCAAGCTACGGAGGCGCTGATGCACGTGCAATGGCGCAGGCGCCATCATATTCATTAAAACATCCCGGTAACAGCCACTGCTCTGAATATTTTAAAAATCTTGATTCTAAAAGAATAAGAATTCAGTAGCATTTTAATGTTACCTGTGACTTATTATTACATTATATAGCAATTAGATGGCGCTAATATTAGATGAAGTAATGAAAGAAAGCTATTCTATCTAGTAACATCGGCAATTGAGTTGTGACTCCCAAATCTCTCAAGGCCGCAAACATTTAATTTTATACAGATAGGGCATAAAGTAATATTGATTATGTTAAAAAATTGGTTCACAATATGATAGCGTACTTTATGATATATATATATATATATATATATATATATATATATATATATATATATATATATATATATATATATATATATAAATCTCTTTAATCAAACTATAAGGAATGCAGTAAATTTAAGCAGACCAGTTTTAATCATTTTACTTACTTACTTAGAGTTTATTAGTATTTAAAATAAAAACCATATTAAGTATTGATTAAAACATTATTATTAAGTATCATATTTTTTGATAGATCTCTCTATTATCTATTAAAGTAAACTAAAAGAAAAACGTTAGAATTTCAAAATAATTTTATAGTTCTTATTATTTAAACAGATGAATGAAACTTATTTATTTTATTTTATTTATGGTAACTGAGGGTAAAATATACTACGATTCCCATTTAATGATAAATACCACTGTTTCGAAAACTAAAACTTAGATCGTCAGCATTTTCTATTAGAATTTTATTGGCATTACAGTAAGCATAACTAAAGCTTTATGAAATTCAGGTTCCGATTTCTATCATTCTATGACTAAGCATATAGATATGAGACATCGTTTTGTACGTGATGTATTTGTTCAAGGTATCATTGATATTCAGTATATTCAGACGGATGTGAGTGTATCAAATGCCCTTACCAAAGCGACACTATACTCCAAACCGGCTTATTGTGCTTTCAGGGTGGGGTTGATTTCTGTTTAAGGAGATTGATTTCTGTTTAAGAGAGGATGTTGAAATAGTAAACATTATTACTCTTTGGTAAAGTCCCTGGACGAAGAATTTAAGTAGTTTCATTTTTGTATTACCTGGCACCTTGCATAATGAGTGCTTGTATAGAGAAAAGTTATCATGTCAATATGCCAAAATAGAATTTGTGAATAATTACAAATGTTCAGGATTGTTGGTAAATAGTAGTTTTAATTGGAAGTTACACATTAAAGAAGTGTGTTCTCAATTAAGATTTAATTTAGGCAAATTCTATCAATTTCGAAAATTTATAGGTAAATATTGTTGCGCGGCTAAGTTGACATCTCATCTCATGGCACTAACGCCATCTAGTGTCGGGTAACAGAGCGAGGAGAGAGCTTTCCAGAAAATGACATGACAAATTTTTTAACCGACAGCGCCATCTGTTGTCGAAACGAAGAACTGAGCTTCTAGAAGCCCGACACTCGAACTTTCGATGCTTGGTCGATTGGCGCGCGTATTTACTTGAATGTTCTAGATTTTTCTGTGCTAAGGTGTATTTATAGGCGCTGCAAGGTGCGATCGGGGGAAGTATTGGATTTGGCGAGACAAGTGAAGCTTCGGAGCGAGATAAAGTGAATCAGTGTGATTAATTATTGGTGTTGTTAACTTTAATTATTGTAAAGTGAATTAAAGTGTTAATTTAGGTAATTCTATCGGCAATTTTTATTGTCACGAACCTCAAGCTCGTAACAATGTGTTCTACTAGTTGTGTACTATGCATTAAAATAATAATAGTTTTTACGGATTTTATCGCGTATATTTAACTATAAATACCCGACGTTTCGAGCGCTTTACAGCACCCATGGTCACGGGGAGGACTGAGATGTTCAACGTCCAAATGTCATAGTAATTAACAGCGGTTACCAAAGATAAAAATTTAACTCTTGTTCCGATCTACACAGTATGAACTTATGGTATCTTGAAGTCTTGCAGTTGTATGCTTGGGTTGGGATTTAATTTTATTTATTATAGGATCCCCAGCAGATGGTAGCGCCCAGCCATCTTCTCTATTGAAATTAGGATGTTTTTTGATTTCAATAGCCTCCGCGAATCATCCTTGGAAAGAATCGGTGTTCTTTAGCGAGGATTTGTGGTCTATTAAATCTGATGTAGTGACGGGGGCGATCCTGTACGTGTTTACAGAATGCAGACTTCCCGGAGCGTCGATTCTTTACATCAGCTATATATTCTTTAACGCGGGTTTTAATTGATCTTTTAGTTTGTCCTATGTAGGAGAGACCACACTCACAATCAAGCTTGTACACTCCTGCATCTTGCAGAGGGACGTTACACTTGACTGATGGTAAAAACTGACCAATCTTCTTCGGCGGCTTGAAGTATATTTTGATGGAAGCGCGCTTCAAGATGTAGTCAATCTTGTCAGTGACTCCTCTAACATATGGCAGTACAGCAGGTACACGCTCGACTGTGGCCGGCTTCACTCGTTCACTGCGACGTAGGCGCGGGACCCGAAGCTTGTTGTCATGCAAAACTTGCTTGACATGGTGGAGCTCGGCAGCCAGGTGTTTACTGTCACAGATCCCTCGTGCTCTCTGAAACAAAGATTTACCCACGGTAGCTAACTGTGAAGGATGGTGGTGAGAATCACCGTTTAAATATCTATCTGTATGGGTCTTTTTTCTATACACAGTACGGCTCAAGGTGTTATCAGGATTCCGAATTACTAACACATCTAGAAAAGCTAAATAATTGTTTGCCTCTAACTTCATTGTGAACCGAATTTTAGAATTTATAGAGTTGAGATGGTCTAAAAATGCGGTTACTTTATCTAAAGGTAGAATTGTGAAAGTGTCATCTACGTACTGCTTGTAGAATCTTGGATTTATGGGAGAAGTAAGCAGGACTTTCTCCTCAAAGTCTTCCATGATAATGTCGGCGACAATGGGAGATACAGGTGAGCCCATCGCCATACCATCTACTTGCTTGTAGAACTCCTCCTTCCACAATAGGATGCCAGATGTAAGGCAGTGTCTGAGTAATACTGCATATTCTACGGGCATTTTGTTTTCTTCCAGCCTTTTAGTTACAATTGAGATGCAGTCTTCAACAGGTAAGCATGTAAACAATGACTGCACATCAAAACTGACCATAGTTTCATTGTCTACCAGATGTAGGTCTCGCTGACAAAATGGTAGGAATCCTTTGTGTGTGCTCTTGTATGTCCCCTGAGCAGTTAGAGTATTTTCGCTAAGTGTTGAGCCAATCTGTAAGTTGGTGAATCAATTTGGCTCACTATGGGACGTAATGGAGCATTGGGCTTGTGTATTTTTGGTAACCCATACAACTTTGGTGATTTGGCGCACGTAGGTATTATCCATTTTACGTTCAGATTTAATTTTTCAGAGTGTTTCTTTACGATGTCACTAGTTGTTTTTAGTGTGGTATTTGTTGGGTCGTTTTTAACCTTTTTTATAATTGCTTACATCCGACAAAAAGTTCTGTATTTTAGAATTATAATCTGACGTATCCATGACTACCGTGGCGTTTCCCTTATCTGCGCGGAGAATCATGAGTTCTGGTTTATTGCGTAGGTTCTTTAACGCTATAAATTCGTCTTTGGGAAGATTCGGTTTAGGCACTGAACATCGACGTAACATAGACAAAATGTCTTGACGTATCGCCTCCAAATCTTATTTTCGCATATTGTTTTTAAATAAACACCGATTCCTTCCAAGGATGTTTCGCGAGTCTATTGAAATCAAAAAACATCCTAATTTCAATAGAGAAGATGGCTGGGTGCTACCATCTGCTTGGGATCCTATAATAAATAAAATTAAATCCCAACCCAAGCAAGACTTCAAGATACCATATAAAAAATAAAAATGTGCTTGCTAGTCAGTCCCGCTTGCCAGTTGTGGTAAATAAGGAAAATATTCCCCCTAGGAGATAGTCTATGGGCTTATGTTCAGCAATGGACCATTGATAGGCTGTAGGGTTGACGCTAAGTTGCACAAACGTTACTGAGGCAAATTAACCACGTCCCAACTGAGTAACGCACGTGGAATGATGGGTATTTGTTTGCAATTTTTTATGATTGCACGACACATCCATATTACGGGAAAACTTACTAAGTAAGTGCTGGCTAGCACTTAATATTGCTGGATATTGCAGAATTATTTTTATTGTTCTAAGTGCACTCTTTGATTTCCCACGCGACTTGCATCAGCCGTACTACCGTTAATACCGTCAATTTATATTGTGGTTGATATATCTTAAAAATTGTACCGCACTTCAAATAATTACGTAACCAATTCTGTATATAAAGACTTAATAAATAAAAAATGTGAATAGTTTGGTGTTCAATTGACAGTTTTTGATGAATAACTACTATCGATATTATCCCAGTCACAATGAGGTATATTGAGTAAGTAAATATAACCGTGAAAAATCATGTTTCATTGTTTTCTTGAAAATAATTCTATTTTGAAAAATGTAGTAACCTGTTCAAAATATCGTCGAAGAAACTGGATCAAAATTTACTATAATCCGAGTATTCAGAACCGGGTATTAGATTTTAAAATCTTGCCTTTCGATCACTAAAATGGTGTTAAATTAGATTCGATCGGTTTTCGTTGTAAATGAAAAACGACATTTTCTTTACGGTTTCGTAGTTAAACAACAAGAAACCCTTATACATTCGTCATGTTCTTCCATCCGTCTGCGCTTTTACTCAAAAACTTTTCTTAGTCTTTTATAACACCATCCCATATAAGACTGATTTGAAAATAGATCCTTCAGTTACCATCATCGTTATAGCGGTCAACCGCGAACTCACTTAATATGCTCAAAGTATCAAGAACTCCCCTTGTGACTTCTGAGATTTCTGATTCACTCTCAAGTCTGAAGCAAGTGAGTAATATATATATTTTTTATAGAACAACGAGCACACAGTGTGACTTATGGTAAGTGGATGGTTTGGTCCACAGACATCTATATTTCTCCTCGGTTAAGAATAAAAATTCAGAATGCTTTGTCACCCATAATAAACAAGATAGTCCTTCCCCTACCCATTAGTGCTACAACCATAATACATTTAGTATCTTTCTGCCACTTATATATTAAAAATAGCCTAAAACTTTAAGATTAGTAAAGCATAACATTCATAAACATAAGTGATTTCGTAAATAAAACTTCGTAACATGATACTTTTATTTCCAAACTTTGTAACGACTTTCTAGTTACGAAAATCTTTTACAGCTTAGAACTAAAAGTATGACGTACTAAACTTTTCTAAAGTCCGAAATGTCCTTTGATAAATATCGTTCATATTTTTCTGTTTCTATAAAGTACCAGACAATGTTTTTGTCGCGAAATGAAAACTCGTTAAGTAGTTTGATTCAGTTATTGTGGTTACGATAATTTTTTTTAGGACCAGAGGATTTCTGATTCACAAAGAGATACCAGAATTTACTCATATCATTTGATCTATCATTTGATTGTGATTACGGCTCAGTTATTTTTAGCTTTAGCTTTAAATGAAGAAAGTGATTCACAATTTTTTCTGTCACCGGGGCAGATCTATTTAGGAATTATGTGATGAGGACAATTTGAATGGAAAGTGAAAATATAAATGTTTATTTCTTAAATATTTAATTTTTATTAATTAGATTACCAAGGAATTAATCAAACTGCTTATGATCCTTAAAGTAGAGGAAATTACAAAAAGATAAATATTTGTAAAAAATTAAGGAATACAGCATTGAGGCATTAATGTGTTGACGCATACACTAAAGACAGAATATTTTTAGTGGAGCAGTAGGGTTGCTAATTCTAAATCCGGAATGAAGCGCCACAAAATGGGAACCGTACAGTTTTCTAGGTTCGAATCCGGAAAACGGATGGCCACTAAATTGTTAGGTCAACTAGGTTGCCCTTTGCGTTTGCCGTTACGGAGAGAAGAAACCACAAATGGTTGGGCCATAGTGTCCCGGGTTCGATTCCGGAAATAATGACCCCGAGATTTGTATGCAAAATTAACGATAGGTGGACTGTATGTGCGTAGTAGGTTATAACTAAAACAAGATGGCGGACGTGGCACGTGGCCGGCTTTTGGACGATACTTTGCTATGTCTTAATTTACTATATCAGCTGGGGAAAGAACAACAAATAAGAACAGCTCAAGATGGGAAAGTGCGCTTACTCCGGCGTTGATCTTCTGATTGCCTCCTACTCAGGCCTCGACGTTGATGGCATTACGTTGCAGCTGCGGTGGTGCGCGACGACAAATTCACTGGGGTTGACTGTTAGCGCCAAGACAAATTACTAGACGAAAACTAGTGCACGACAATAAATGCACCTGCGCTAGCGGTCACTACTTGTGACCGCTAGCGCAGGTGCATTTTGTTGTTCTGTGGCATTGGGCGCGCAAAATGACTACATAAAGTATTATTTATTATATTTTCAATGGAACCGCTATTTAACAGTTATTCCATAAATTGTTTCGCTTTTAAGAAGTTGAAGTAATTTCCTAGAGAAAGGAAAATTAATTTTCGTTAAATAAGTCCGCGGTTTTGAGGTTGGGATACCTCAAAACCAACATTTTCCACTTGAATATTATTTTACTTTCGCATTAATTACTGTATATTTATTTTTAAATATATAATGTGTTCATTTCTCAATAATTAATTTTAATAAAAAATTAAAAAACCACTTGATAGAATTAATGAGAATTAAATAATTTAAAATTCCTTGTCAAAGCCAATGTCGATGCGAAGAATATAGAAGAGTTAAAAAAGCCCTGACTTCAAATGTGAAATCATTTTATTCTCTTCAGTTTTACTCATTATTGTAATCGCAATGAACGGATTTGCTAGCGTACTATGAAGATTACTAATTTATTTATTTTGAATTTAAAAGATAAAAAGTACAGAATGTTTGAGATTTTTTAAATTAATTTTTCTTCACCATTTTCCCATATTACTGATTCTTAATATCTTCTTTGCTTTGGTCGGTTATTACAAAATAACCAAATACCTTCATGCGTGCAATTTAAACTAAGTTAATTAACGTGATGAAATCCGTTACTCAGTTCCACTTCTTATATATACAAATTATCATAAAATATTTTAAAATAATTAATCTTGAAAATTAGAAAACAGATATGAACAGAGGTAAACTAGGTTGTATCGTCACGAACGTATGATAATGACAAAGAATACAAAACTCGAAATCTATATATATATATATATATATATATATATATATATATATATATATATATATATTATATATATATATAATTCAGACTAGGGTCAGTGATATACACTATATAGAGAGGCTATGCGTGCAGCACCATCTTTTTTATAGAATAAGAATGATTAACAAGCACAAACTCCACTTAAATTTAAGTAGACATCTACGTCTATCTTTGAATAAGAATCCAAATGCGAATGCGTTGTCACCCTGAGGACTAAGATGTAATATCTCGATATCAGTAAAAGAGGTCTTTAGTTCTCTACACTCACCATACGAAACAAAGCATCATTTTTTATAGCAGCTGCGTGGCTGTAAAAAAACATGACATGATTGATTAAATTTTCAACTCCACCTTTACAAGGACCACACATTTCCGTGAAAAAAAATTAAAAGCCTTTTCGTTTCCTGAGGCTTCATTGAATTAATATATTGCGGCTTTGAAACGTTTCCTCCGCCTTGTTATATGACCCGTTTTAATTTAATGAGAGCATGGAGGATTCTTAAATCGTATGTTGAAAACAAAATCTGAAAATTCAGATTTGAAAACACAAAACATAATACTATACTTTATAATATTACATAAAGTGTTTGTATCGCATACGTTTTGAATAAAAGTATATGGAATACTGTTACTGTACCTGGATGGAATGGATTTGGAAATCGTATTTTTTGTAAATTATATTTAGATACATATTACATACTGATGAAATATGAAAAATATTTTTCGCTCTTACCGACATAATAAAATAAAACTGAACTGGTTATTTAAATAAAAAAATCATGAGTGCAATTAATTTAACATTTTATTAGAAACAATTACTTACTACGATTTCATTATTAAAACTTTTTAATTATGAAATCGGGTATTAACCTAATACTTTTTTTCCATACTATGTTGCGAGTATGTGGAGGATTGTCATTTGGAAGATGGACTTTTACGTGACGATGGACGTAGTTGGTCGCTTAACTCTAGAAAATACTACATTTAACATGCCATACATGAGGACCGAACATGACTTTAAGTCAACCCCAACAGATTCAAATGTTGAAATGTTTGAAATGTTTGTGGAAAGTCATGGCAAATGCAGATCTAAATTGAAATTGATTACACCGCATAGTGCATCCCAGTTGTCCTTTTGATGAGTCAAAGGCTATCATTGGTATTTGTACTTCTTTGCCGGATAGTTCGCCTTTAACGATTTTTGCCTTTATTATGTGATTGCACAGACATGTTACAATGAGTTTTACACCACTGCGTAATCCTTCTGATACGTCTTAATTACGCAACATTATTACTAATGCATTTTTTTTTTTTCAATGTTAGTTCGTGTGGTTGCATTTTTTATAGGAAAAGGGTGACAAGCGAGCACACAGTCCACCTGATGGTAAGTGGTTGCTGTGACCCATAGACATCTACATCTATCCTCGTTTGCGAATCAAAATGCAGATGCGTTGTCAGTGTTGAGGACTAAGATGGAATGCCTCTTTTCCAGTAAAAAGGGTGTTCGGTTCTCACAGAAATATAAATAATAAGACAATAGAAATGCATACTGTCTTTTAATATCGGGACGCGTGTCGCCAGGTCGTAGATCTCACACAAACAATAAATACACAATTACGCCTACAAATACCTCTAGAATTCATGCAACAAAGATTAATCTATAAACTATTGCGTTAAGGAATATTTTAAAAAACTCTCAGGAGGCGTAGTCACTCGGTCCAATAATTAAAGTGTGCGAAAAACAGGGAATTGAACATAGTGCATCGCAACGCACATTTAGATAACTTTCTATTAAACCTCGTTGATCTTTCAGGAGTCTCACACCAAGATATTATTGTAACTAATTAACTGAAATTGTCTCAGTAATAGACGCTTTTAGCCTTAGCTTGAGCTTTTAGACGTTTTATAATTAGAAAAAAGGGGATATAATAATACGTTAAGAATAAATATATCCATTTATCTTTAATAACCGGATCTTTTGGAAATTTGTAATAAAAGAATTGTATGAAATAGACAGATGTATAAACGAAATGAATGCAACATTACACAAACAGCAAACGAATAAATATATATATGGGTGACATATTTATCATTTTTATTAGTTTTAAAGATCTGTAACTGAATTTATGTTTTTGTTACTTTTCAGTTTCCCGGCTTCTTACAGATCCAGTTAAGACTACTATTCTTACAATATAATTACTTATCTCTACAATATAACTTATTAAAAATTTATCAAGTAATTTTAAAGTACAGACTAACAGATAATTTCCGATAAACGGTTAACGGTATAAAATATTTAGAAAGAAAAAAAGTAAAAAGGTGTAAATAAATATTTAACGAAAAATCACATTTAATTCCCGTTTCGTTAAAACTAGGTAAGCCAAACATAATAAATTATCGATACAAAATAGTTGTGTCACGTAACTGACTCGCATTCGACTCATGTGGCTATGTTCTAGGAAATTTACGTACGCAACAATTTTGTTTATTGCCCATACCATAAATCCATCGCTGATTTTAGCTGTCGTACTCGTAGACATGAACTAGCTTGGGAATCTATTGGAATCTATTGAAGTGTGAAAACAACTAAAATTTCGGAAACAATCGTGGTACTGAAGGTGGATAATTTTATTTAAGTATATTTCATTAAACATAACATTATTTAAAACACTAAGTACTTATTTATGAAATGTTATCCCTTTATTTGAAAATTTGCAAGTTGTAGAGGAATTTCCGCAGTTGGATATGCTTCAAAACACCATTTTTACGTCTCTGCGTCCGAAAAAGTACTAGTGACCGAAACAAACGCTCCTCGCGCACTTGTGCCCTACAAGTCACATGTGCGGCGATAAGGTCACGCGCTTTTACGACTTCTATTTATATTTAGATTTCTGTTCCGGTTCTCTACACTCACCGTACGAAATACAGCAGCATTAAGCTGCTATTTGACGTTGTTATTCCGTGAGAGCGTGGTCCTTCCCCGGTCGAGCTGACCCATTCGTGCTACAACTATATAATTAATATAGCTGCAGCATGGCTCTATTGACACTATTGAGAAATTCTGTTGTAAATTTGGCTACTTCAAGTTTATCTTTCTTTGAGTCATGGCTATAGTAGATTTTGTACTCTCCTGGAAGTTTCGTAACTATATCATCATTATTTTTTCAACATCTTTCTTAAGAGTTGCGAGTATTAGCAGTTACCAAATACGTCATCAATAAGATTGTTGCTTGAAATGATATTCTGTGGCAATTCAATTTCTTCCATAGTACATATTTAGGGCCGGCACGCCGTTGCTTAATTTTAGTAAAAAATCAGCAAACTGTCGTTGACGCTGATATCAACGCTCATATTTTCTTTTAGTTTAAAAGTCTTAAAAACGGACCATAAGGAGCATCGTTTAATAGAAACTGTACAACTGTACATCTGTAACTCAATTTTATTCGCACGTGGCTGTACAGGTAGACATTGGTGAAAAACTCCTCCTTGTAATATTACTTTTTCACTGAAAGGGAGATCCGAATTTCCAATAGATCGCAAAATTTGGTCAATGTTCTTCAAACCATATTTTGAAAGCATCGGAGACTCATACATAAGAAAAATATATGTTTCTGCTAATTGCCTCGCTTTAGAAGAGTTAGGTTTAATACTTGAGACTGAATCTGGTGTCAGTGGTACTTTTTGTCCAAAATTTCTATAAAAAGTACGTTCATTAGGTAATAATAATACGTTTTATATTTGGGCTCAAGAAATTTGACCGTATATCTCAGTTTCGTAAGCAACTCAAGTGGCTCCCAATTCGACTTCGAAGGAACACTCGATTGTTATGTCTCCTCTATAACATTTTGCACAACCCTTCCTCTCCCACATACCTCAGAAGCGGATTTTCCTTCACTCATCTTCCGGACAAACCATGCAGATCCTTTGTTAAAACTCTTCTTGACTTTCCCGTTTATAATTCCGGTTTTACTCCCACTTCTTTTCAGTTCACGCGGTAAGATTATGGAACTCACTACCGTCAAATATAAGAAATTCCGAAACTTTGTTGGTATTCAAGAAACGTCTTAGAAATAACTACCTTGCATCCTGATTTATATATATTATTCTATTATATTAGTTTTAGTTTATATATATCATATGTAACTATCATATTTATTATTATTATTATTTATTGATTTATTTTATTTTTATTTATTGTTTTATTTTATATAATTTACGTAACATTGTGTATATTATTTATGTTTTAGTAGTACTAATGTATGCACTAAGTTTGCAATATCAATATAATTTCCTTTATGGGTCGACTGGAAGATATTGCAGCTAATTTGGAATAAGTAGAACCTTTGTACGAAATTACTATAAGACTGCTTCTGTATCTTAATGTGTGTACATAAAATAAATAAGAAATAATGAAGCAATACCAGTAAAAGAAATACATTTTACTCTGTATCGTTTTCCAGTCAGCATATAGTGTAAAGTTTTATATATGAATGTCTCCCTAGTACGCCCAGGCCATCAATAAAGAAGCATTTCATTTTAAAAGCTGTATTATTTACAGCTTGAAGAATTGAATTAACGATTTCTATTTATTTTACTATTAGTAACTTTGCTCTCCTTATACTGCTGATTCATCTGTGTTCAAATTCCCTCGATTATCTCCAAGATCGTAATTATCATTGTTCTCAAAGCCAAAAGTTCGTACCCAGTACTGGAAATTTCGGACTTGCTGTTCTAGGACTAGTTGCTTCAGTGTTTAATTTTTTGGCAATTTTGTAATCGCGACTAATTGCATTTTCTATAAAATGTCCATTTTGGTGGGTTGCATGTATAAAATCTTTTGTCAAATTTTCTTTAAATTTTTTCCACAGACGCTATGGATTTTCAGGAGATCTGTAAATTAACATATGAACAAAAAGGCTTCTCAATTCTAGAGGCATTTTAGATAATTCAGATTGTCGTAATCCTTCTATCCATTGTTGATCATCGTAAGTCAAGCCTTATCCTAAGCAGGCTTGTTTATACGTCTAAAATTGGATGTCTGTTAATGTTTGAAGGTCTATAAAACATGTTGCATCTTTTACAGGAAAAAGTAGCAATCGCAAGTGGTAAAGTTCCGGTTGGGCAACTGAATCCACATTGTGAATCCTGGTTGGATTCACAATGTGGATGACTTGCAAACGGTGAACTATTGGCTCCCATTTGTTGGACCTTCATTTAAAGTTTTCAGGTATCTACCAATAAAAATAATATTGACGTGTGATATTATCGATCGACTGATATGTATTTTAATTTCTGCATTATGCTTAAAATAAGCTTCCAGAATAGATCCTCTTTGGCCAACCTTGCCTAAATCTATATGAATTTGATCCAAGTTTGCATACCGATATTATCCTGGTAAGTGGATATCCATTCGTTGGACACTATGAAATTTTTTTGAATTTCATTTCATTTCTTTTTTTTTCAATTTTTTTTTTCATTTCAATGAAGCAAATAATCGCCATCATGCTTCTGGTGGCGTGACACAGCGTCTTTCAATGTATGTATTTGCTTCATTGAACATCAGCATCATTTGTTCTTCTACAACTTTGATCGATGCACAGTCGCATCCTGTATAAATGTATTTATTAAGATATTTCTCAGCCAAAATACTCCCTACGTAGGTACTCAACGTTAATATGACAATTAATTTTTTTCAATAAGTATGCGTTGTAGGGGGATACACGACGGTTATCTCATATACATGTCTGGGATATACGACGACCGACTTATGTTTTTACAATAAACCACATGTTCTTATGAAAATTGGGTACTATGAGGGTCCAATTGCGGATTGTAGCGTCGTCGATAATTTGGTTTACCATCATCTACTAAAAATGTAACTTCTTGGTACGATTTTGAAAAACCGAATCAACATATTATTCTGCCATTTTTATGAACCATACACGTTGCATTAGGATATAAATCGCCACATAGGTGGTGCATCATCCATTTGAGTACTAATTCTCTTTACTCTAAGAATCATCATTTCGGGGTATTTCAGATGAAATCAAGTCATCAAGTTCTTCTGGTTGACGAACCTTGTCATCGGATCTTGTCATTATCATAAGCAGATGAATGTGTAATAATCCACATTTCTGAAATTCTATAGTATATATGAAAGCCGATATCCTTCCAAAGACTTGCTTTTTATCTAAATATTCTATTATTTGGTCAAATTTTAACTTAGCAGCTCGAGACACGATATCAGGACGATCCTGTGGAAGTAGTTGCAAGATTGTTCTATCTAATGATTTCTTATGTTTACGCGAACTGACCTTGCAATTCCTATAAAAAAATTTGTCAAGTGTCATATTCCTCTACAAGATGCATGAGTGTATAAGCTTGATTGTGAATGTGGTCTTTCATACGTAGGGCAAACAAAAAGATCAAATAGAACCCGCGTAAAAGAACATATAGCTAACGTGAGGTATCAACGTTCCGGGAAGTCTGCAGTTTGCGATCATATCCTAGACGGCCCCAACCATTACATCAGATTTGATAGACCACAAATCCTCGCAAAAGAACATCGATTCCTACCAAGGATGATACGTGAGGCTATTGAAATTAAAAAACATCCTAATTTCAATAGAAAAGGTGGCTGGGTACTACCACCTGCTTGGGACCCTATAATTAATAAAATTAAAACTAAACCTATGCATACCACTGCCGGACTTCAAAACACAGCTCATTCTAAGTAGATTGGACCAAAGACAATAATTAAATAACTGAAGGTACTCCGGGTTAACTTTGACATCGGGACGTAAATCACCTCAGTCCCCCGTGACCATGGGTGCTGGAAAGCACCCAAAACGTCGGGTATTAAAAATAACATAAATAAACGCGATAAAATCCGTAAAAGTAGTTTGAATCAATTGTTCTATCTATTTAATTTATTTGCAATGCCAGTTTCATTTCTGGCCAGTTAGGATTCGATGGCATGGTGATAAAGAAATTAGGTGATCCAAGCCGTTGAAAAATAGCCATGGCATCTTCAAAATTTCCGTGTAATACCTCGTCGAACCAGAAAAGGAGGAGGGTAAAATAATCTTCACAACAAATGTGGCATTTTTCTTTTCGGCAAGTTGATTAATGAAATGGTTACACCCGTATATTGTTTAGCTAGAATATTATTCTGGTTATATTTTATCCATTAAATACGGTCCCGCTCTACAGGAACGTAAGTATCCACTAAATATTGTTGAAATAATCGGCCCCCAAAATGCAATGCATTAAATGGAAGTTCCCGTATATCGGGTCTTTCTGATGATGGAGATTCTGTTAAAAATTTAACAAACTCTGGTCGAAGTGAAAGGCTGCATCGTGCCAGTAAAAGCCGAGTTCAATGACAGCAGCTGGCATAATGCATGAATGCATGTAACTGCAAATCCGGGCTAAAACCATTTGATCCGGCTGGCTAAAATAATGATTAAGTAAATGGCTCTAACCGCTTATCAACATTCTAAAATACAATGTTTTTATTGCGCTGGTGAACAATCATTTCATTTTCTGGAAAGCTAAAATCAGAATTTAGTGTAATAATTGCACAAACCTATTTAAATATTAAACGGTATATTAAACCATATGTGATCAGCTTGATCTGCAACTATAAAAAAGCTTTACGTATAGTGGGGGTAACATTTGGGCAGAAGTTAACCGATTCATTTCATCCTCTACTTCTCACATCATTATATATTCATGACATACATAACACATAACGACTTTGCGCTCGAATGATGAACTACAACAACTTCATCATTGAGGTAGTAATTTCAAAGTTAAGTGGATGGTTAACTTCTTCATTAACGGCTTCATCAGGATCTAAAAAGTATATTTGCCTGTACAGTCGCCGTTCAAAGACACCAAAATCATTTTGCGTCGGGTGAGCTGTCATATCCATTTTGTGATATACTTGTCTGCAAACGAAAAAAACTATAAATGCCATGGCTATTTATTGTTCTGTTATCTTCTGTACTGAAAGATGCTAGAGAAAAAGATGTGTTTATCTTTCTTATTACTTTATAAAAATCTTTCGAATGTGGATGACATGACGTACTAATTCATTTGAAAATTTTAGTTGCTCCATTAAAATTCGGTCATGCAAACAACAGTCACCAAAACAATTTCTGTTTATATGATTAGAAATGCATTTCTCTGGGAAATGCAATGCTTCACAATAGATACGCAAAATTTCAAATGGTTCTAAGGCGTGATATTTCTCAGCTGCAGCAGTAAAGCTGTAATAAAACTGTAATGTAGGATGGGAGACGTGTTGTTGGTAATAGATATTTAAACATACTACTCTCATCCTGTACTTAACACAAATATACATAGTCATGGGAGCTACACTACACTACAATATAATTACTACAGTATTCTTTTTTTTTTTAAGTTCTGTACTTATTTTTGGTGTTTTTAAGAAAAATATATTATAAAGGCCTCCAAATAACAGATTTTCTCACAAAAGAAGGAACTTGAAAGAAAAGTCGCATCGGAGACATCTGGACTCAAACCGGGGTCTATGTATCTCTAAAAGAGCAGTGCAACTACAGCTATTTAACGAGAAATAGGTAAAAGGGTAGTACCTACCCAGATGAACTCACAGGCAGAAAAGAAGTACGACCTAGTTAAGGAATTGTAAACGTGAAATGAACTTTGAGTTCCCGTGTTTGAGTTACTAAATGTTTTCAAATTAGGAGCCGAGCGTCTGAATTAATTACCGTATAATGTTTGCTAACCACTGCAAATAATCCTTTGTGACAAGCAGTCCTTTGTTACAAGGTCAACAATAATATCTACATCTATGTTTAATTTTAAGTAAATCAATACATAAAAAAACTAGCTATCTGGCCTGGGAGACACCTTTCCCAACTTCCCGTTTGGCTGTGCGAAGAGTTGAATTGGAATACAAAATTTATAAATAACTCAATTAAAGCACCACCTATCTAGTCCAGATTTTGACACTATATTAGCACGTATATTTTTTGACACTATACTAATACATACCATACGCTATATTGCAGTCCTATAGAAACATTAATAGTGTAGGTTTCGGTTGTTCTTCAGTGCATATGTGTCATTGTAGCACCACCACACAATTACCTAATGAAACATATTATATTCAAATTTTATTAAGGACACAATGAATAGTGAATTTGAAAAGATAAATTACAAAAGACTAAATTATAACAAAAAAAGGAAATTACAAAGAATTCTAATAATGCATGCTAGATGCATTTGAATTTGTGAAACTGTTTGCATCAGTCGAAAATAAGAATAATCTATAGTCAAAAGTAAAAAACTAGATGTAGGAATTAAAGACAATAACTACGGGTGAGGGTAAGGAAAGGGTTGCGAAATATTTTTGTAACGCATGCCATAAATTTGAATTTAGGAAATCGTTTTCAAAAAACGATTTGATGTCGTACCAACGAAAGTGATGCCATTGTTGTACAAGATACATCGTTCATTTTTCTATTGATTTGAGAGAGATGCAAAAAATATACTAAAATATCAATATTTATATTAATGATTTCTTATATTTACGCGAATACTACACATTGATTATATTATTTATATTTATATTATTTATTGAATAAACGCGATAAAATCCGTAAAAGTAGTTTTAATCAAATATTTATATTTTTTGTTTCAAGATTTTTAAATCTTTTGATCCAACGTGACAACTCGTTGTGAAACCGGCTAGTGAATTTTACTCATCAATTACACAACAAGCAGGAAGATCTCAAATACTGTGTCTGTAGAGTGGACCGGTAATCGCCGTATGTCATAATAATATAGTCGTAGCGTCTCCAAAGGTATATAAGTGCCGAGCTATCGCTTAAATAAAATTAGGTCTTATCCAAGACTCATGAATGTCAAAACACAAATTGTTTACTTTCAGAATCTTGTTTGTTGGTAGTGACTATACCCGTATCTCTTTAAGAACTTTAATAGAACTTACCTTTAACCTTATCGTACACATTACATCGAACACGAGTAATAAAGAATCAGTGATATCCGTTTTTACCTTCGTACAAACACATTAGGCATTAAAAGATATTATCTCCTTTACTGTTGATAGCTACCGATCGGACTCGAACATTGCTTTTGTGGTCGTAATCGCTCCAACAAACAATATTACACCATCTTCCCAATTATCCTCATTCTGCTTGTATCTAATATAAATATGTGAAGCTTTAATTAAAGTTTGTTGATGCATTGAAATTGTCAATACAGTAAATGATCCGATTGCGGTGATCCATGAAAAAGTATATTTCAATATATTATACAAATTTTACAAATGTATTTATAATTATTATTAATTTTCATGTTGTTTTTAAGTCGTACATTTTTGACAGTGTATGTAGGCCATATTCATTTTAATATTTATAATACACTACTATTTTAATTTAGGAATTACCAACGCTTAAAATTATAAATACATTATTAATTTTACCACCAGACAAAAGATCTCATTCATTTGAAACTCAGCCTTCAGATTAAAAAAAATCAATCCTAGTCGAGTAAAACAAAGAACGTGAAAATATCTACATGAGATCAAAAAATTAATCCGAAGATTTAAAAAAGTTTAACTTTCATTCGAACAATTCTCTTAAGGCAAATTACTTCAAGTTTCAACAATACGTTGGATATAAATGGCTACAAAAATCTGCAACTTTGTTCCACTAGGGACTTATCTGTTACTCTTTACGGACTTGATCTTATAGTTACAAGCTTGTTAGTGATATCATTAAGAAAGTTGACTCCAAGTAGATAAGGGGCATTTATCCGTATTTTTAGAATCAAACAAAGCTCGGCGTCTGATTTTAAATGTTTTTTTTTTCGATTAGTGTCAAACCTTGACCTCGCCTGGATACTTTGATTTACTAATATGACATTGTTTGGATTTAAGATTGTCAAAGTCCATTTTATGATATAATTTTTTTTGGTTTTTTAGTCGTCAAATTTTCAAGATAAAATATAACCTGAATACCTCGTGGAATTCTATTTTCCTTTCGCAAAGTTTTGTTACAGTTGGTTCAGACTTTCCGAAGTACAATTCAGACAGACAGACAGACATTTTTAATGGTTATTTATGTCTTTCTAACATATAAATAAACCCCTGAACTTAATAGGAGTCAGTTATTTTAATATTGCAGACGCGCGCGCGCGCGCGCGTGTTTTTTTGTGTGTGTGTGTGTGTGTGTGTGTGTGTGTGTGTAATATATATATATATATATATATATATATATATATATTTATATCATGATATACATAATGTCAGAAACCAATTAATATGTTGATTCTTCTAAAATATCACATGCCACTACTAAGATTGTCTACTATTTACCTTACTAGTGTTAACTTTGTTATGTGTAGATAGTAAAGCGTACCTGTTTGGTTTAACAAAAGCGTATTTACTAGAGTAGAGTGGTGTTGTATGAAAAAAAAATCTTAATTTAAGTTGAATGAAGTGAAGTTTACCTTTTTTTTCAGCTCAATTTAGTAATATATTCTGCCTCCGCAAGGGCCTTACCCTGGGGAGGCAGAAGATATTATTCAATTGAGTAGAAGTTTAATGTTTTATCTAAAATGTTTGGTATGTTTGGGCTAAGATAAATAATATATAAAAGTTAACTAGAGTTTTAGAGAAACTTAATAATATAAATAGAATACTTATAATCTAATTTAATAAAAAAGTGAAACAAAATTTAATAATATATTTTAAAAATCAAATCGTCAATTTGCCTTAAAATCTCTCTTTGTCTCCAATATTGGCATTTTCTTACGGGATTCCAATTTTCCTTTTATGGCCCCCGATCATGATGAATCCTTACATTGAGAAATCGCTTCTTCTGTCGTCAACTTCACAGCTCACTCAACAGTCAAGGTACGTCATGGGAGACGTAAAAACAAAAGTTAACCTTCAAAACCAGATCTGACTATTTTCTGAATTTCTTGGTCGCTGAAGTATTTCAAGATCGGCGATTTAGTAATGGTGTGTTGCTAATTTATCATATCAATGTAGGTCATTGGGCTGAAATTAATATCAGGCATTTCGAATAGGCTTGATACAGAGGATTGCTATAAACTATGTGCTTTTAACCTAATAATATCATATGTGATTGGCCGAAAACAATGTACAAAGATTGCTAGAATATGTATTAAATCTACTCGTAAACGTGAATGCAATTAAATATCATCAAAGAAATAAAATTCGGCGTATCGCAGGGGAGTGTCCTTGGGCCACTGTTATTTTTACTTTATATAAACGACCTCTCACGTCAAATTCATCATCCATTGAAATTATTTGCCCATGACACTACAACACTAATAAAATGCCTTATTAAAGATTTTTATGAAAATAATAAAAACTATAATTAACTGGCTGGATTATAAGAATTTACATATCAATATTTATCAAATTAAAATAATGAACTTTTTTCCAGAAACTTCTAAGATCTAAATATAAATTTCAATAGTAAAAATAGTAGAAGATGTCGCAAAAATTTTAGGTAATTTTATAGACAGCCAATTGACGTAGAAGGTCCAAGAAGATGACGCCTGTGAGTATGCATAAGCAATTCGATAAGTCGATAAGTCGATAACCTGACAAAAAAATATAAACATAAAAACGGTACCAGTAGCTTACCAAGGCGTTATAGTTTCCATTTCAAGATATGGTATTATATTCTGGGACAACTGTGGTAATAGAGAAAGCATTTTCAAAGTCCAAAAATGCTGTATAAGAACAATTATTTACATACAGATGTGTCCCTATTTTCAAAGCCAATAAACTTTTAATGTTTTCGTGTCTTTATATTCTAGAAATAGTGTTATTTGTCAAAATTAATCAGCATTTATTTTGTACCTTAAACGAAACTTGAATACGAACTAAATATAAGAGAAGGCAATATAAAGACTTATTGTACACAGGCAAATTTCAAACAGCTTTATAGAAAAAAAGTATTATGGCCATGGAACCTGTTATTTACAATAAATCATGTAAAAGATCAACCCATAAGAATATTTAAAAAGAGTTTTTTCTTCTTTTATTGGAGAGGTGCTATTACTAAATATCAGACTTTTTGAATGATACCATTACTTAATTAAAGTTAATTAATTGTTGTATTACGTATGCTGTTCGTACTAGTAATTAACAATGCATAATACTACCTGTAATCATAATTCTAAAATTTAAATTTATGTGATAATAATAATAATAGAGTAATATTAATTTTGATAATGTAATAACTATTCATGCTCGTTATTCATATTAAATCTATTTATAATTTAATACACTACACTAGTAGTGTTGTTAATAAATAAATTTTAATTTAATATTTACATGCAAAAATGACATAATGTATGGATCTTTTATGTAATCTTTCAACATCTTATTGTTAATACCTACATCAAGGCAAATAAATAAATAACGCGTGCTTGTTGGTCACGCTTGCTTAGATATTAGGAGTCCTTTTCTATCTCAGAGTCCATCTAGGTGTTTCACAAACACTTACTTATGTCTGCCGCTAACCAGCAGTGCGTGCACAGCTGTGTTCTAGTTTTAAGGATATAAAAGAGTCAGTAACATTACAGACCGTGAGGCATTCCACCTTAGTTTTCACATGTATGAATGCATCTGTATACCTTCTCGTTTAAATTTATTAGCAGGTGTCCATGTTTAGTAGAATAAACTGTATTTTCATTATAAAAAACTTCTATTGCTTTGAATAAAACTATAATATACTAACCTAGTTTTTAATTCCCGTCGTTTCGGTTAATTTGCAGCATCTACAGTTACGCGGGGACTGAGTTGTTTGATGTCCCAGTGCCAGGCTAGCCGGCACTTTCAATTTTTAAATATTAATTTTTGGTCCAATCTACGCAAAACGAGCTTACAGAATATTGAAGTCTTGCAGTGGTATGCTTAGGTTTGGATTTCACTTTGTTAATCATAGGATCCCAAGCATATGGCAGCACCAATCCATCTTCTCTATTAAAGTAAGGATGATTTTAATTTCAGTAGCCTTGCGTATCATTCTTAGTAGAAATCGGTGTTCTTATGGAAGGATTTGTGGTTTATCAAATCTGATGAACGGTGAATGGTGGGGACGACCTTGACCATATTCACAGACTATTGACTTCCCTCCTTGAACGATGTCTGTGGGCCGCACCATCTAATTACTGTTCGGTGGAATGTGTACTCGTTTTTTACACGTATTCAGTATAAACGAAACAAACACAATACGTTTTTGCGATGCAGAGCCACGCTGCAGCTATATTATGGTTGTATTACGAATGGGGTAGCTCGACCGGGGTAGGGCCACGCTTTCACAGAATATCAGTGTAAAATAGCAGTTAAATATATATGCTGAGTGTAGAGAACCGTAGACCCTTTTCACTGAAAACGAGGCATTCAATCTTAGTCCTCAGAGCACAGCATTCACTTACCATCAGGTGGACTGTGTGCTCGT
Organism: Parnassius apollo; assembly: GCA_907164705.1. Lineage (NCBI taxonomy): Eukaryota > Metazoa > Arthropoda > Insecta > Lepidoptera > Papilionidae > Parnassius > Parnassius apollo. The sequence continues at coordinate 243,221 of CAJQZP010001133.1, read as the reverse complement.
TTTTCATCATTCATCGTCATCATCATTATTACAGCCCTTCACAAGTCCACTGCTGAACGTAGGCCTCCCCAAGCACCTGCATCCATCGACTTCCTGCATATCTTACCAGGTCGTCACTCCATCTAGTGGGGGGTCGCCTTACACTACGCCTACCGGTACGAGGCTGTCACTCGAGAACCTTCCTTCCCCATCGGTTATCGGTTCTTCGAGCTATATGGCCAGCCCATTGCCACTTCAGCTTACTAATCCGTTGGGCTACGTCGGTCACTCTGGTCTTACTGCGGATATCCTCATTTCTGAGTCTATCACGCAGAGAAACTCCGAGCATAGCCCTCTCCATAGCTCGCTGAGCGACCTTGAGCGTCCTCATACGGCCAGCAGTGAAGGACCACATCTCAGATCCGTAAGTCATCACTAGCAACACGCACTGGTTGTACAATCTAGTTTTTAGAGATTGAGGTATACCTAACGAGAAGATATGTCGTAATTTCCCGAACGCTGCCCAGCCGAATTGAATCCGTCGATTGACCTCTCAGTCGTAGTTGGACTTACCTAGTCGGACTATTTATCCCAGGTAAACGTACTCGTCAACAACTTCGAGCATAGTGCTCCCAACAACTACCGGCATAGGTGTGACATGGACATTAAACATAATATTTGTTTGTCCATGTTCATCTTAAGACCTATCCGTTGGGAGGCACTATTGAGGTCATTGAGCATAGTGCTTAAGTCCTCCAGCGATCCTTCCATAAGGACTATATTGTCGGCAAATCGAAGGTGGGTGATCTACTCGCCATTAATGTTTATACCGTATCCTTTCCAGTCCAGTAGCTTGAAAACGTCTTCCAATGCAGTGGTGAAGAGTTTCGGGGATATAACGTCACCGTGTTTTACACCTCTCTGCAGTTGGATAGATTTCAAGCTCTGGTTCTATAATCGGATAGCCATCGTAGCCCTACTGTACAAACACTTCAGCACTTCGATATACCGACAATCAACTTGGCACCGCTGAAGGGACTGTAGCACCGCCCAAATTTCAACGGAATCAAAAACTTTCTCATAGTCCACATACGCCGGGCAAAGTGGCAGATTGTACTCCTCAGTCTTCTGTAAAATCTGCCGCAAGGTATGTATGTGGTCTATGGTACTGAAGCCTTTTCGGAACTGGCTTGTTCGGGAGGCTGGAAGTCGTCGAGTCTGCGTGCGAGACGATTCGTAATGACTCTCGAAAACAGCACGTAGATGCGGCTCAGAAGGGAAATCGGTCTGTAGTACTTCAAGAGAACGTTGTCGCCTTTCTTAAAGAACAAGACCACCGCACTTCTGCTCCACGCCTCTGGAGTAGTGCCACCATGGAGGACGGAATTGAAGAGCTTCTGAAGGACTTCAAGACGCTTTCAGAAGCTGCGCTGTAATTCCATCCTCGCCTGGGGCCCTGCCGTTTTTAAGGTGCTGGAGGGCCATTCTAATCTCGCTTAGACTGACGTCCGGGATATCATCGGAATAGTGTCGATAAGACTTGCTCTTGGATCGTTACTCACACTTGCGTGTGGCTCTAACGATGATATGTACAGCTGCCCATAGAACCTCTCAATCTCACTCAAAATCTCAGGTGTCCCGGAAACGATGCTGCCACATTCAGTCTTCAGCTTTGATAGTTGACTCTTACTGTTAGAAAGATCTCTGGCAAAGACTTTGTAGCCTTGGTTCCGCTCGATCGCTTCTTTAATACGAGCAGTATTAAAGTTGCGTAAGTCTCACCGCATGCATTTTGACATCTGTCTGTTCAGTTGTCTGTATGCTGTCAAATCTGTTAACGATTGCAGCCTCATCTCCCGTCAAACAGCCATGAGATTAAGAGTGTGATCGGAGAGTTTTTGTGTTCTCCTGCGGCGGGTCTTGCAGAACTTAGCTCCGACCGCATGGACAGTTTACACTAGCTTATCATTCATATCGTCCACTGCATTGCAATCTTGTAGGCACTGAAAGCGGTTACGTAACTCGAGCTGAAAGTTTTCGGGATTCTGGATTAGAGCACGAGGGGGGACGGAGCGTTGACTTCATTAAACGAGACCTCTCCATCTTAACGTTTAGGTTCAGTGTGCCTCTAACCATTTGGTGATCGCTGCCAGTTTTCACCCTTGCGATCACTGAGACATCACTGAACAGTTGGCGTCTGGACGTCATAATGAAGTCAATCTCATTTTTTGTCGAACCGTCGAGGCTCGACCAAGTCCACTTCCTGTAGGGTTGCTTCTGGAAGAAAGAGTTCATCATAAAGAGTCCCTCTTTCTTCATAAAGTCGGCCAGCTGCTGGGCCCTTCGGTTTCGTTTCCCTACTCCAAATTCCCCTAACTTCAGCTCACCGTTATCTCTTGTGCCTAGTTTTGCGTTGAAGTCTCCCATCAACACCGTGTAGTGGGTTTTGGAGGAATGCATTGCTTTGGAAATATCCTCATACATTTCCTCCTTCTCCTCATCGGGATGTGCGGAGGTTGGTGCGTAAACCTGTATGACCTTCAGCGAATACCGTTTGATGATTCTGAGTATCAGGTACGCGACCCTCGTCGACACACTCCCAATCTTTACAACGTTGTTGACGAAAAACTTGTGGACGATAAATCCGACACCTCCTTGGGACAGATGGTCGCCCTCCCGGTGATAGAACAAGTTGCCGGATTCGAGAATCACCGTGTCGTCCCCCTCTCTTCGGACCTCGGATAATCCTATAATATTCCAGCGCAACTTGTCCATCTCTTCTTCCAGCTCCAGGGTCTTCTCGTCAGTCCTCAGGGTGCGTGCGTTAAATATTGCCAGGTCGAGTCGTCGTAGGTGGCAACCGAACCTCCGCCGGAGATTCTTAGCACCCCCTGCCCCGCTGTTACCATGGTCGCCACCATAGCCAGGAATAGCGGGGCCGCTGGCGACTGGGGGCCGTCTATTTGTGTAATTGTTCATGGGGGTATATTGCCATAGTTGCCACGCTTGGCGAGCGGGTTGGCAACCGCAGTTTTTTTTTGTCGTACAGTTGCTGTTATCAGGAAGATGCTGCTGCTCATCTCCTACCTGTTTCCCTCTGTCGCTTTTTACGACACCCACGGGAAGATATGGGGTAGTGGATATTCTTAACCGCCACTATACGGCATCATTATTGAATAAAAATTAAATATTTCAGAAATATACAAAATTTAACCTCCACAAAGTTCTGAAACTTTATTAAAAAAATGTTTTTTTTTTTTTGTTAATTTTATTATAATACTAAAGAGGTTGTTGATGATAATAACCCCTCAGAATGCGGTGATCGCTACCAAGCTCTTTTTAATTTATTTTGTGTTGTTAATTGTTAATATATATAAATGTAAATTTTCCAAAAAAAGTTACGCAGTGTATTTTACAGATTCTTCCCAGGACAGAGCTATTTTCCAATACAGAATTGAGCAAAACTTAACTTGAACTTAAACATAAAAGTGACTTTTTAAAAGTATTATTTATAATCTATATTGAAGAAACAACGTTTATTTTGCAAAGTTGCTTTTATCAAATAATAGTATAAAAACTACGTTAATTAATTGAACTTTTATTTTTTTGAAATTTTTTCGTTCACGAATAAAAAGAATTGTTTTGTGAACGAAAAACAAACAGAATATTTTTTTTATTTCTTTTTCGTTCTTAAATAAAAAAAAATTCAGTTACCTAACGTAGTTTTATTGCTATTCTTTGATGAGAACACTTTTGTAAAATACGGTCACCGATACATACAGAGACCATCCGCTTTATACAGTGAAAAGAGTTTGGAAACAAAAGTAATATTTTCTTACTAAGTATAACATACTGAAATAAATATTGAATAGATAGATAAATTTATAAAGGAGGAAATGGACATTTATATAGTTATGTCAGCAGCATCATAAACTAAGCTTAATATTAAATACTTCAAATCGCTGTGTGGGCACAAGGAAACTGAAAGAGCAGATAAACAGCAGTATTTTTCTATTAAAAATAGAATATAATAATAAAACTGCGGTAGATTACTCGCTTAAGCTTAGCAGCTATGCCGAAATCCCCCTATAAAGTAATGTTTCTTCAGCAATAATGTTTTGTTTAATTAGTATTGAGCAAATAATTGACAAAAGTATATCATATACCTAGGCTGCACTAAAAGTATCGGGAATGGAATATTTCCTCTGTTCCTGTCATATTAAAATCTTTTTAATTGAAAACTCCTTGGTTTTAAAAATCGAATACCATTTATTTATTAAAAAAAAGATTCTCGGTCTTGTCACAAGGTTTTGTCAAACTTTCGCGGAGAATACTTCGAAAAGCAATAAATACATTTTTAAAAAGTAATGTTGTGCCACTTCCTTGATTCCCGAAATTTTCAGTGCCGCCTATATAGGGAAGATATTTTCCATAGCTGCCACGCTTGGTAAACGGTTTGGTAACCAAAGTTTTTCATTACTTTGAGTTGTTATCAAGAAGATTTCGCGCCTGCTGTTTCATTTTAGTTCTGTCACTTTTTGCGGTACCTAATGGATAATAGCGTAGTGCAGGGATAACAACCCAATGGCACGTATAGCACGCATCACGATGGCACGCGACACAATATTTTGGTCACGCCACCGATCACATACGTTCACGAAGTTATTACGAACGAATGCAAGTGATCCTAGTTACATCTTGTACTATCATTGTTAATGAGGCATAGTTTCATTATCATCATCATTACATACCACGACCTACAGGACACAAGACCACGCCTCCCCAAGGAATGCATAGTTCGTTTACGCATATCATAATAGTTATTTTCATTGAAACAACTGTATTTAAATTTTTTTTGTTATATTTAGAATTTTACAACCCCAATATAAGTTATTTGTCATCTAATCTGCAAAAGCAGAAGTCACATTAATGTTACCTTTATTTTAATTACGCGTATAACTGAAACATTTATTACAATACTTTGCAAAATGTATTTCTCAATGTATAATAACAAAAAATCACAACCCCATTTATTTTTGATAGTGAATAAAGAGTTTTGAGTCGATAGTTTGACCATAATCACGAAATCAAAATTATTTTACGGCACGTCTATTACATAATTAAACGCTTCTTTAGAAAAATGGCACGTTAATATATAAAAGTTAGCCACCCCTGGCGTAGTGAATTCTCTTACGCCAACATTATACGACGTACTATGGGATAATATCTAAAGCTTTATTACATTATAGGGTTATTTTGCAATAACCAGGCAAATTTTCAGAGAAGGTTCAGAATAAGTAATATATCCAAGTGGTGAGGAAAAATTGCATTTCAAATTATCAACACTTCTGTTCTTTTTATCTTTTAAATTCGAAATGCGTGGTAATTCAATATTTTAATTGATTTTACATTTTTAAGGGTCAATATATGGGCAAAAATGTGGTTTCCTAAAAAAACAACTCAAATTTGGGATAATTTCATATAAAAGAAGCCTTATCTACTCGTATTTTCAATAACTTAAATAACGGTATATCATTATTTATATATTTGATCATAAGTTTTAAATTTGACTACTCTTTGAAAAATAACCCTGTATACTTATAAATAGAACTTGCTGTGATAAATGAATGAATTTCAAATATAGACCTTGTTAACAACCATACACCAGACAATTTTAACGTTATCTACTGGCTACATAGAGAAGCTTCCACAAGTTGTTCTATAAAACTGAATCAATCGAACTTACGATGGTAAGTGGATATTGCAGCTCATTGACTGCTAAGAACTTACTGGAATGCCTCACTTACTATTATACTGACTCTATATATTTCAGACCAAGACATAGCAGTGCACGAAATGTTGCTTGATGGTAAAATAGGTAGTAAATAGTATGGATAGTAGAAATGGCTAGTTAATAATGTACACGAGGTTAACATGAATATTGGATAGGTATATTTGAAATTATTCCAACATAAGCCTGCAATAACATCTAAAACTTTTATTTACCAAACTGTAATATTAACACGCTCCATTAAATATTAGTTGTGGTCCGTTTCGTGCCACTTACAAGCTAACAAATTTTGCAGGAATCTTTAATGATTTTACAGTTATAGGTTTATTGTATGTCACTTGAGATATTGTTAGAAAATTAAAGGTTTAACATATGGTTTGGGGAAAGAAGCATGACAGTTAAATTGTAATTGGTGTAGAAGAAATAATGGCATTAAAAAGTATTTTATGGCTGTCTTATATGATATAATGATAAATTGTGGTTTCAAAAGGAGTTTTCTTCCGCGTAAAACCTCTCTGTGGAATAGTTTACCACTGGCGATTTTTCTGGACCGATACGACCTGAGAGCTTTCAAGAAAAGAGTTTACTCCTTTCTAAAGGGCCGGCAACGCACCTGCAATTCCCCTGGTGTTGCGGTTGATCATGGGCGGCGGTAGTCACTTAAGATCAGTTGAGCTGCATGTTCGTTTGCCCCCTCTTCTATAAAAAAAAATTGTGTAAAATAAGAGAGAAGTGAGGTTTACAAAAAGATGTTTAAACAAGTATTAAAAAAGGACTGCTTCGGTGGTTTAGACATGTAAAAATAATGAATGAGGATAGAGTAACAAAGCAAATATATTCTGTAAAAATTAATTGCAGTGTCGGCAAGGGTGACAGACCCTAGAAGCCATAAATTGAAGTTAATCGACCTAAATAGTGATATATTGAAGATGGGCCTAATTAGGAGTGCCCTTAACTTACGTATAATAAAAACTGCGGTTGCTAACTGACTGTCTCGCGTGGCATCTATGACAAATATCCCTCTGTGAGCTAATCTATAGGCCAGCCTATGTTCAGCAGTGGATTTCAAATAGTCCGTAAAGAATGGATGTATGGAAAAGAGATATTAAAAAAATACTTACTAAAATCTTTTTGTATTTTATATACCATAGAAGATACGAAGAATCAGAAAGTAACTTTTTGATACGTGGTCGGCTCAAACGAGTAAGGACCAGTGAAATTGTAGTGTAATGCTGTTATGTTTTATATGGTGAGTATAGAGAACTGGATACCCTTTTTTCTGAAAGCGATCCATCTTAGTCTTCACAGATGACAACATATTATAAAAACTATTTTTTTAATTAATTAATCGGGTATAGATGTTAGGGTCTATAGGCAAAAAATCTACTTACTATTAGTAGTACTGTGTGGTCGTTTGTCACCCTCATTCTATTAAAAGGAACGTTTCGGCACCCCTAAAACTAGTCTTCAGTTCTCGTTATTTTATGCTCTTATTATACGTTGGCTTTTATTAACCTTACTAAGCTCAATTAACTTACGTCACAGCGGTGACACTCCCTGTACGTGAGAGCTTACGCGCCGTTGACATTGAGTCGAAGCGTGTAACGATAGGGTTGATATCGAACCGAAATTGAATATTATAGACTTGTACCAAAGAAGATACAAAGAAGATGTGTGTTATATATTATGTAAACTTATGTATTCGGGTAGTGAAAGATACGTTCAATTTTAAATCAACTTTTATTAAATGAGGAATATTAAAACTTCCGCCAAAACCAAATATGCACGACAGTTAATGGTAATCTTAAATAATTAACCAACACTTATTTCAGTACGCAATAATCAGTATTACCTACTACCCTTTAAAAAAATTTACTCTTTAATTTTTCTATTTTTGAATTTTTCGATTATTTTTTTAATTTTCATTATTATTTCTAAAAATTGCAAAAATTCGTAGCATGTATATTTTTTTTAGAAAATCCAAAGGTATGCAAGTTTCCTAGGACATGGCGGCCAACAAATTGTTTCCTATGTGTTGAGGAGATAAGTCATTTCTATTACTAATGAAATAATCCATGAATACAACAGTGAATTAATTAATATAAAAACTCTTTATAGATATCTAAAATTTCTTGACTCTAGTGGTATTTTTAATAGTGTATATTTCAGTTAATGTAATATAATAAAATTATTGGCGATATATTAGTTTTATTGCCATGTTATTTCCCCATAATTCTTGTTAAGATCATATCGACTTTCATTAAAATGAGTTCACATATTTTTAGGTATCATAAAATATTATTAAAAATTAAACTAACAAAACAAGGGTCCTTGTTTCGTGCAGTGGAATTTATTTTAATTCTAATCACTTAAAATCACTTTCAGTAATACTTATATATATACTATAACATCATTTATTTAATAACAACAATAATATTTATCAACGCATATAAACCTAGCATACACGGCTATAAAGACTAATAATGTTACTTGGTAACATAAACTTAATACCTACATGAATAGAATAGTAATAATATGTACATTAAGATATCAGTAATATTCATATATTAATTGAAATATTATATCACTTGACGAATATACTCATTAAGTGTCGTTTCTTTTCGCGTAGTGTATATGTTCTTTGCTTACGTTTAATGTAGTGTTTCATTTTAATGATTACGCGACGCATTAATGTTTTAAAATGACCCTTAAAATACTACGTAGAGATTTCCTAATTAAGAATAAATGTAGATTTATATGAGCCACAGCCATTCAGTTACCATCAGATAGACTGTGTGCTCGTTTGTTACACTTATTCTATGAAAATAAGCTTGGTATGATATAACTTTAACATTAAGTTTAGGTGGTAGGACTCATTTTTTACACAGGACATTATATATAGTCGTAGGTAGGTGCCACATTCGTACCTATTTCTGTCGCTAAATAGCTGTGTCAGTTTTCAAATTTTTAAGGTAATGGAACACTCACCAAACCCCTTTTATTTTATGAAACCACACATCAAAAGAAAAAATACCATAGATAGTGCAATTGAAATAATGTAACATAATTGCGCTAACTACCTTTCTATCTACATAACAGTAATGAGTTATTCATATTTTTCCCCATTTCAAAATAATATTTTTATCAATTTGATACGTGGTAGAACCATATTGCAGCTATATTAGTAGTATAGTTGTAGCACGAATTAGTCATCTCAATCAGTAAAGGACCACGCTCTCATAGAATAGCAGCGTAAAATAACATATTATCCCTTTTATGTTTCGTATGGTGAGTGTAGAGAACCGGAAACCTTTTTCAATGGAAACGAGGCATTCTATCTTAGACTTCAGGGGTGACAACGTATCTGTATTTTGATTCTTAATCGAGGATAGATGTAAATGTCTATGGCCCACAGCAAGCACTTACCACCAGGTGGACTGTGTGCTCGTTTGTCACTATTATCCTATAAAAATAGTATTAAGTTATTTAACAATCAAAATTAAACAATTTCACGGAACTCGTGACTTTTCCACGGAACCTATAAGTTCCGCAGAACCGTGGTAGCTCAGTGGTTAACGCTCGCTGTAAATATAACAGAACGCGAGTAACCCGGGTTCGATCCCCGCCGGCACCAATGAAATTGTTAATTGCAATTTTAAGTGCTGTTTTACCACGTGCTCGGCGGTGAAGGAAAACATCGTGAGGAAACCTGCATGTCTGAGGAATAAGAAAAAAATATTTCGAAGACATGTGAAGTTCGTCAACACGCATTTGGGCAGCGCGGCGGACACTTCCTTGCCCTAAACCCTCTCAGAAATGAGGGGGAGGCCTGAGCCCAGCAGTGGGACGTATATAGGCTGTAACTTTACTTTACTTTTTACTATAAGTTCCGCAGAACCCACCCGCCCGAAATAAGCCCGGAGTTAGGAAGTAGGCGTTGTTTCACCCCGAGTCTCGGAGAACACGAATAATCGTTGGTCCTGCACCTGATCTCTCTCGGGTCGTGTCGAAATAACCTTCCAATGGGACTATGAGAGTTTGAAAATAGTGACTGCACTTGTACTTGCGCATACACTTGGGCACTATAATCCTGTACTGTCCAAATGATTAGTCTCCGTTAAGACTAGCCGCCATGACCGAAATTTTGGTCTGAAGAACATTATTATTATTATTAATGTTCTAAGTAGCGGCCTGTTAAAATGTATTTTTTTATGGGATAAGTTGACAAACGAGCACACAGTCCCCCTGATGGTTACAGGTAGCTTTGGCCTATAAATATCTACACCTATCCTTGATTACGAATCAAAATGCAGATGCGTTGTCACCCGTGAGGACTAACATGGAATGCCTCGTTTCCAATGAAGAGTGTCTCCGGTTCTATACACTCATCATACGAAACACAACAGCATTAAGCTACTATTTTACGCTTATACACTGTGAGAGCGTGGTCCCTCCCCGGTCGAGCCGACCCATTCGTGCTACAACTATTTAACCAATAATTGCAGTATGGCTCTACCACGTATAAAAATATGTTGTATGCCGAAATCGCTGCTACGTCGTATTCACCTCATACACTGCTACGCCATACCCACTACTACGCCATACTCACCGCTACACCTCACTCATCACTACGCCGCATGTACCCCCGAATTTTCAACACATATATAATAACAAAGAACTTTAACTTTTTAAATTCTTTGATTTAATATGTATAATATTTACATTTCGGAGAGTGTGCGAGAAATGCGTATGATAAATGTAGATATATATGGGCCACAGTATCCACTTACCATCAGATGAATCGTGCGCTCGCTTGTCACTCTTACTCTATTAAAAAACACAGACGAAGCACGCTACGACACTTGTTTATCACTAACGCAAATCAAGGCCTAGCTTTGTAATTTTATAGTATTAAAAATTAAGTTATATACTGACTCTTCAAATTGTGAAATTTATCCCGTAATTAGTTTGTATCCATGAGCACTAGTTAATTGAGCAGTTCAAACATTTTGAGTGGGTAAAGAGCAAATTAACAATTAATACCAATTTACTGTTGGTACAAGCCCGATGACTACTCGCGAGTTAATGAAAGCTACTTTCATTGTTTGTTAATTGAATCGAAATTCATGTACGATGTGAGTGAAATTACATTTTTATTTATTATTATTTTTAAATGCTGCTTAAGATAAAATTAATAAGTTTGTTGCCTTTATTTAAAATAGCCTATGTACGTCGTGGCTTTTCTTTTTTAAATGTTAATTTCGTAATAGGAATGCCTCTTGTAACATAGAGGCGTTATCTACTAGATAAAAATTAATATTTCTTTTTTCGTATTTTATGCGCTGCCATACCGTTTATAAGATTGCGTAAAACTGTCAATATTTTGCTTGCATTTCCGCGAAGTTTATTAGGTATTTAACCCGTACGAAGCCGAAATAAATCGCTCATATTATATATAAAAAACATCCGTTTCTTGATATTAGGATGTATTTTTGTATCGTGGAAGCATTTGCAATACCGTAACAGTCTATTAAAGTCCACAGCTAAAGATAGATCTCCCCCATAGATCGCCTCATAGGGGGGATATTTGCCACAGTTGTCACGCTTGACAAGCGAGTTGTCAACCTCAGTTAAAATTTTTAGTCGTTATTAGGATGACTCTGCTGTGATTTCCAAATTCATTTCTCTAATTTGCCTCTTACGAGACCCACGGGATGATATGGGGTAGTAGATATTCTTATACTGTCACTATATGTTAAACATAAAATGCATTACAAAAGTATACATTTTTTATCAACTAACAGAACCCGGACAAATTATTTGTAGGTCACACACTTGCAAACACTTGCTTCTGTGCAGGATTCAAAACCCAAGTCCTACAGTATCGCATTCAATATCAACTGCACTACCAAGCCAATAAGAGAGAACATTTGTTTATTATTTACAACACGAATTCATAATATTTTAATAAAGTTAGACCAGCCGTTCTTCAAACTAGAACTAAGAAACAAAGGGCACGGTAAATTTTACTTATTTTTAGTTCATAAAATAATTTTTGTCATTAAATATAAGTACACAATTTACAGACTGCATTTACTGGTGTTTTAGATACAATTATAATAAGTTTCGTTTTGAGAGTTAATACAAAGTTTTCTACCAATGCAAGCATCATATACTTTTTAATTTTTTTACTGTTATACAACTGCGGGCATTTTGCAATGAAACAATTTAATTTAATATTTGAACATTCAAACTATAATTTTCATTGCAAGTAATATATATGATATAAAATCAGTTACTGGGGTTTATATATATATATATATATATATATATATAATAACACCAATAACTGTACTATGTACTAGCGTAGATGCAATAGATGGTACTTTTTTATAAGTTTGTTGCATGTTTCCATGGTCTACATAATCGAATCAAAATACAGATGCGTTATCACCCCTAAAGTAATAAGATAGAATGGCTCGTTTTCAGTAAAAAGGGTCTCCAGTTCTCTGCACTCATCATACGAAACACACCAGCATTAAGCTTCCTTTTTACGCTGATATTCTTTGAGAGCGTGATTCTACCTTGGTTGAGACGACTCATTCGGGCAAAAACTATTCTACTAATATATCGCAGCGCGGCTCTAGCAAGTATAAATAGCTACTTAGAGTATAAGTGCTAAGAATCGTCGCTATGGCTTAAGCTTATTTGGTACGGGGACCGACTTTCAAGTCATTGCGGCCAGTCTCAAACGTAGATTAGCCATTAAGGCTCGTCAATAATAATGTTAAGAAATGTGTACGCAAACACAGATGCACTATCTGTTTCCTCACTTTCATGGTCATTATCTTCATATTTAACATCATGGCAATCAATGGTAAAACACCTACAACTTCCTGACTTCGGACTGATAATGATATTTCTGGACAGAAAAACCTATGAACCTGAGAAATATTGGATCTTTGCTCGACCCAGGATTCAATCACGAGATAATTTCTTCATTAGCAGTTGCGTTTGTGAGCACTTGACCAACGGGGCATTCGTTGTCGACGAGATATCAATTTCATAGTAAGAATACAAGAAGAGTTCGATTCCGGCGGCATTAGAATTATTAATTGCTCGTCGTTGAAGAATAGCATCACGACGTAAATTTTATGTCCGAGAAATAAAATATCTGAACTTCCCAATTACATCAGTGTGGCAGGATTACCTTCGTAAATAATCTGCTTGTGATATATTTAAGATTTTCTCATTTTATTTAAAAACTGAATGTTCTAAAGAAAATGAAATAAATTTGAAAAATAACTTAGAACAAAATTAAGAATATCGACTAACAGTACAGCCATAGTAACTCAACTTGTATACAGGCTTGACCCCTGCTGACAACAGTTAAAATGTTAATTGCAATTTTAATTGCTCATTTACCACGTGCTCGGCTGATCGTGGGATAAATTGCATAAATCTTAGAAATTGAAAACCTCCGCTTACAAGCTTTAGGGCAGCGCAGCGAACACTTCCCTGCTCTAAAACTCCTCAGAAATGAAAGGTGTGTGCTATGTAGTAAGATGTTTATAGGCTATAATTATTATAGAGGCTATAATTTACTTTTAACTAAATTTAAACTAAATAACTGTGATACGCGATAATGTGTTGAAATTATCAAAAATACTATTAGTCTTACGAAATTCTCAATCTAGCGTAATACGTTAACAAAATGCTACTGACATTATTGACATATTGATATTGTTCGGTACTGCAACTGGTACTGGTTTTCTACCCTCCCCGTACGAATCACAGCAACATCAAGCTGTTATTTTACACTGGTATTCTGCATTCTCTTGTGCGTGCTTACAACATAAGTAAAGATTAATACAAAGTGATTCGAACCACACAACATTAAATAGTATTATGACCGTTGGAAATTAAAAATGAATTTTAAAAATACGCGATTAAATCCGTTAATTTGCTTAATTCAATGTATAGGTATTACATTTGCGTAAACAAAAGAAATTTATTCATATTTAAATAACTGCATTATACTGCATTATGCTGAATTGTTATTTGCGTGTTATTAAGATATGAATAACCATTTTTAAATTTTTCGTATGCCTTTCTATCTGTACGGGCTAGTCTTCAAAATGGCTCAACCGATTATGTAATCTTAAGAGGTTTCTAGGCTATATTTAATCCGATTTTTTTAAAAGACTAAATCTATACAAATAAATAAAATTAAAGTTTCTGTTTGTAATGTAAAAATAACAGCTTCTTACTAAATGCCTACGAAAATAAATACGGTACCTAAAAAACCGCAATATTTAAAATATTTGTTTGTTTGTCAGTTTGTTCCGGCTAATCTCAGAAACGACTTTACCCAAATTGACTGGAGTTTCAATGGCAGATAGCTGATGTAATAAGGAGAAACTTAGACTACTTCGTTTTCAGAAAAAGAATTAGAGTTCCGCGTAGAAAAGTAAAAACCCTAAGTTACACGTGGGCAAGTCGCGGGGGGCAGCTGGTTTTTATAATATAAATGCACATTGATTAATTTAAATCTAAATAAAGCCATGTGAAAACAGTAGCTTGACGTACGTAAACGTAGTCTTTAAATAAAACCTTATTTTATGCTTATATTGTCTTATATTTTATTCTAATGTTTTATATTTAATTTTTTCAGTTGTTCATTTATTCCATTATTCAATATATTATCTCTCATCAATTCTGGCTGTCGCAAAGATCCGTGAGAAGTCACAATCTGCAAAGGAAAAACTTTAAGGAAAAAGTTACAAGTCCATTTGAGATGTATTTTCAGCCATCGTTATACCGCTTTGGAAAAATGGCTTTTTGCATGCGAAAAGGAAGCTTTGAGTGAAACTATAGTTTCGAAACTAGTTGTTTCATATTTTTGTTGACACACATTATAGATGACTTAAATCTATGCCAACTACGGCAAATATCATGTAAGCACACCAGTGGAATTTTTTAAGGCTTTATTTAACGAATAATCATCATGCGTTCTAAGTATAACCACTACCCCATATCGTTAAGTGTGTGCCGTAAGAGACGACTAAGGGAAACAAATCAGGAGTTGGGCAGCAGCGACATCCTAATAACAACTTTAAACAAAAAATTGCGGTGGTCAGTCCGCCCGCCGAGCGTTGCAATTATGGCAAATATCCTTCTAATGAGTTAGTTTAAGGGGATGCCTATATTCAACAGTGAACTTTAAGAGGTGTTTTCTGTTATCTGTAACCATTGTGAATTAATGACTGAAATAAAATATTTTGGTTTTTAAATTTAATGTGTATTAAAATGTAAGCACAATTATGTTATTAAGTGTCATTAGTTGCGAAAGCAAGAATACGCTATTTATGATTACAGTTACTTGTTCGAGACGACAGAAAATCGAATTAGCTGCAGACCATGTAAGTCTTAAGTGCAATTAACACTAACGAGTATGCGAAGCATTTTAATAATTTTTAATAGGTTAGTAGAAAAAAGATAAAATTAAAAGAAAATTTGATAATAATGAATCTCACCATCATGCTTCACAGTTAGCTACCGTGGTAAATCTTTGTTTCAGAGAGCACGAGGGATCTGTGACAGAAAACATCTGGCCGCCGAGCTTTAGCACGTCAAGCAAGTATTGCAAGACAACAAGCTTCGGGTCCCGCGCCTACGTCACAGTGACCGAGTGAAGCCGTTTATATATTTATTATTTACCCTATATTATAAATTAAGTAAGTATGTATATTTTACTAACTATATCTATTCTATTCATTTTTTTATTTTGTTTTATATCCTTATTATTTATTTATTAAGTGCTTGATTACACCTGCCACAGTTTCCCAAATCATCTAGGGTTGACTTGCAGAGAATGCCGTAAAGCATTAAGTACGCACATTATACGAGTATCCCTTAGTATATAAGGTGTATAAAAAAGATTAAATAAATAAATAAATAAATTCCTAATAGCACTATTGATCACACTGTGTATAGAAATAAGACACATAACAACCGATCTTTAAATGGTGAATCTCACCATCATCCTTCATAGATATCCTATCGCAGATAAATCTTTTTATTTTAGAGAGCACAAGGGATCTGTGACAGAAAACACCTGACCGCTGAGCTTTAGCACGTCAAGCAAGTATTGCAAGAGAAAAAGCTTCGGGTCACGCGCCTACATGACAGTGACAGAATGAAGCCGGCCACAGTCGAGCGTGTGTGCATCTGCTGAACTACCGTATGTAAGAGGAGTCACAGACAATGGTGGCTACATCTTGAAGCGAGCTTTCATTAAAACATACCACAAGCCGCCGAAGAAGATTAGTCGATTTTTACCTTCCATCGAGTGTACAAGCTGGATTGTGAATGATTTATAAATACCCGTGTAAAAGAACATACAACTACTGCTTTGGATCCTATAGTTAAGAAAATTAAATCCAAACCCAAGCATTCACTGCAGGACTTCGTGATACTTTAAGCTCGTTCTGCGTAGATCGGAACAAAAATGAATATTCAAAAATTAAAGGTAGTCGGGCTAACTATGACATTGGGACGTCAAACATCTACCCCCTATCCTTTACACCCCCGTTGCCTTGTGCGCTCTAAAGCATCCTAAATGTCAGGAATTAAAAATCAGTTTTAAATAAGTTAATTGAACGCAATAAGCCCTTAATAAGCTTTTTATTATTATTATTGTTTTTAAATTTCGTTCTTATTTTTTCGTGTTATACAGAAAAGCCGATAAATAGTTTTATTCAATGTGAACTGTTTACGTAAATTTAAGAAATCGTTATGTTAACTGTGTTATGTATTATTATACATCAAACACGCCAATATATCTCGAAAATACCTTTTCAAGTTCCGAAACAAACTTGTACCTGAAGTCAAGTCTTTGTTATATTAAGTCTCGGACAAAATTCATTCTAATTCAATTCGCAGTGGACACGTTTTACCGATATAAGAAAGATTTTTGCCTTATCCATCCATATTTAATGCACTTTCCTTGTTACCTCAACCATCATCAGAGGAGTCGAGTTTTCAGTACCACGGACAAGAACGACCCGTGGCCAATGATTTTGAAAAAAGTTCCCATACTAGCTTTTATTCATTCGTTTTCCTATTTTAACTTGCTTAAAATAGGAAAACGACATATTATTAGGGAGTGGTTCAGCCGCAATTTGAATGAATATGCTTCGATATAAAACATGTACGCTGAATTTCGTACTATATTTAACAAAATGAAAAACAATTGCTTTCGAAAACAATTGCTTCCTCTTGGAATCCATCGCTTCAATTATTCTAAATAAGCAGAAATGCACGGGCTTAGAACAAACGCTGACGTGAAATACATTCAAAATGATCTCGTGGGACGTTCAGGGTTCAAGTTGTATTATGCCACGTGTAATTAAGGACTTGTAACAGAGTGTGACAGAGGAAACTTATTTTAATCACCATTGATTAATCGAAATAAATTCACACATTTGACACCATCCTTCACGATAACGGTGTAATGAGAAGTTGTAACTTACTACTTACCAGATGAACCATTGCTAGAGAAATAATTTGCCACGCTTGACAAGCGGGTAGGCAAAAGCATTTTTTTATTTAGCAGTTATTAGGAAAATCTTGCTGCCCATCTCCTGTTTCAGTTTATTTCTTCGCCTCTTTCGACACCCAGTGAATGATAGTATGAGATAGTGAATATTTTTACTTAGTTTAATAGACGAAAAAATGGAATGCCTTAACTTCTTTAAAAACTTTTTAACTGATTTAAAAACCTATAAACTTTAAATCAATTAAAATAAGGGTATTATATTGAGCTCGTGTTAATCATGGCATTCATACTGAGCACTTGTATTTAGTCCAAATTGTTTCCTGTTTGAAATGCGAGGAAACATAGTTGAAGTGGCTGATATAAGTGTACAGTAATTACCAGGATGCATTTCAGGCAGTTATACAACAGAATAATCAACTTGCATTCACATAGTTTGTGATATGCTCGCAGCTCGAAATTAACAGGTTTTTATTAAAATAAATGATGTAGGTTTAATCATCTCGGTAACGTCATGCTAGTATCCCGTTCACTAGATGTCGCTCGTTGAGACTGAGGTGAAGTTAATTTTAATACAGTATCATGATTAAAAAGTTTGATTTTAAATAAAAAAACTTGAAAAAATATCCGTTTACTAGGCAATTGAAACAAAGTGCTTTATTCTTAACGAATTCTCAATGTTGATCTACATCTAATTCTGTAAATTATGTGCAGTGACAAATGTAATGGTGCTCCTTACAATAAATAGATTCAGCATTAACTTCAGCAAAAAAAGCCTTATAGATAATCGGTTTTGCGTTACGTTTCATGTGTGGATTAACCTGTGGTGATTCCTTTTTTCCCATTTTCTGAACACCTTGTATCATCTCTATTGCTCTAAAGCGTTCTTCTAAATTTGAGGTTCACGCGTTATACTTAGGTGGATCCGTAGAAGACCCTAATGATTGTTCCCAACATTGGTGAGTTGCAGTATCTCATTTAGATACGACAATATATACTATCAAAGGATCCCAAGGGGTAGTATCGATATCCAATTTAGCCAGACTTTTGAGACATTAATTTGTGGTATTAAAAGATCCTTTCAATCTTTTGATCATTCTACGGTGAGTTTTTTGATTCATTAATCACCTTAATGATATTTTGGATTTCACTTAGTAATTTTCTTTATGTAATAATGAAGTTAATAGATATTTAGAATATCTGTTACAAAATTATGCCAATCTCGATAATTACTATGGAACGTACGAATGTTAATGAGTATTAACTTTGTTTGTGGAAGGCTAATACTGGAAGTAGGTGAACTATGATGTACAAATGTAATACATGTACAATTTTTTCAACAATCTCTTATCTCATTTACTCATATATATCTGTATAAATTAATGACATATATTCCATTTTAAATTTGTAATAACTTACTTCTAATTTCAACATAACTTATATTATGACGAATTTTAGGAGTCATTTTTATAATTTGTATAAAAATTCGTTATTTGTTAAAATAATTCGTTGCGTACATTAATTATTGCTATTGTCTGTAAATTATATCATCAAAACAATTTCTAAGTAAGTTATTGTTGAATTTTATAACACAATATTTTCGGACCTAACACAGTTTAGGTAAAAATTTCTATGGTCACTGTAATAACCTTTATCAGAACCTCGTAGAACCAAAGTTTACACAACTATTTTTTTTACAATTAAACTCTGCACGTAAAATTTTATTTGTTAAACGTCATATTGTTTTTTCTCAATATTTTTCATATACTCAAAATCAAAACTCTTTTCACTAGTGACGCCAACTGCTATTCGTCATATAAACTAAATTTAATCTTCTAAACAGCTGCAAAGAGCAGAAAGATAATCAGTATTCTGAAGTAGGCGGATTGGCCACTTTATCTTATCGCGGTATTTCGAGTCATGACCATATTAACGAATTTCAAATATTAGCTGTATGTTACATAGATTTTAAAGTTCATCGAGTAAAATAAATATCAATTTAACTAATTTCAGCATAATCAGTTGAGGGGTGGTCTTATTAAGGAACCACTACACGGTAGTCAAGTTTATAAAATAAAAGTTAGGCTAAAGCGTCAAGCAAATTAAATTAGCTTTATATTCGGCTATAGCAAAGATTATACATAAATAAAGTTGGAGGAGCAGCTAATCAGAAATGAAAAGAATAATTTGAACAATAAATAACGGAAATTAAGACCCACTCATGAAGGGTTTTTAAGAGCCTTTCCATGTTAAAATTTCTAGGATGAAAATAAAAATGCTCCTTTTTTATAGGAAAAGGGTGACAAGCCAGCACACAGTGCGCCTGATGGTAAGTGGTTGCTGTGGCCCATAGACATCTACATCTATCTCCGTTTGCGAATCAAAATGCAGATGCGTTGTCGTCCTTGAGGACTAAGATGGAATGCCTCTTTTCCAGTAGAAAGGGTCTCCGGTTCTCTACACTCACCATACGAAACACAGCAGCATTGAGCTGCTATTTGACGCTGGTATTCTGTGAGAGCATATTCCTTCTCCGATTGAGCCGACCCATTCGTGCTACAACTATACAATTATAATATGCAGCATGGCTCTAACACAAAAAAAGTGCCTCTACAGTGCCTCAATAGTTTATTTGATCATTTCACTCATTGAATTTCATGAATTTAAGTATATATTTTAAATTAAATAAAAAACTGTTACACCATTAAATACTGTATTTAATAATCTTTCTAACAGTGTATTATATTTCATTATTATACATTAACATCAAAAAAAGTTATTAACAATAAAATCAGGTATGTCGTCTTGAGACAAAACTGCAATTACAAACACAAAATATTTCATTTCTACTAAGTGTACATAAAATACAGAATATTATTTAGCAGCAATTAAAACCTATCGATGATATATAAAAATATCGTTCCGTTTTCGTGGAAACTGCTGTGTAGTTATAATGTGGACCTTTTACATATTAAAATGTCATAACACATGACCAAAACGTACTATCCGCACCTTAAAAATGGAATTGAAAATGGCGTCGCCTCTATTCACCTCTCGCTCGCATACTGTCACTATATACTTACACCGCCCGGTAAAGACAGCCATAAAAACTACGTTGCGATATGCGTTTTTCGTACGTTCTATAACTTTAATCCAACTTGTCATTAGAACCAATGATAACAAAGTGCCACAAACTACAAAAATTCAGTTTGGTTTCACTAATTTGTAAGCTAGACGCGTTTTGAGAGTATTCTTTAAAATTATTGTTGATTTTTTTGTTAATATTTTTGTATAAAATATTTGCATGCACTTAAGACACGAGTAAAAATCTTTAAAATTTTCTTTTGTCTCTCTAAATGAGCTAATCTTCGGAATGACTGAATCAATTGTAAAATTTTACGAACAAATAGTAATATCAGGAGTGATCTTGACTAAATTTAATTAGAAGTTTTATTAAAATAATAATTATTATTTATATTTCATTTTTAAACACGAGAGACATAGACGAACAAATTTGATTACAATTATACAAAGTAATAATAAGTCTTCTAAAATAATAAAAATCAAAACTATGTGTAGCTTAAAAATGTAGAATCTACAAAAGAAAAACTCAAGTTTATAATATTAGCCACCTGCCTGAACTAAATTGTATGTACCTATGTTTCAGACCATCCCTTACGCTATGGGTGTTATAATATGGGACACAAGATAATTTAAGTAATTAAACTATATTATATAATAAATAAAATACCTAAATAACAATTATTTGTAACCTGAAATTAATACACAACTATTTTAAAATTACTAGCAACTTCTCTGTCTTCGTAATTTAATTTATTCAGAAATTTCCTTACATACCTATAATATATTTCTTATATCTTAACACTGTATATCTTTAGTGACTTGTTAAGCTTGCTATATAGAAATGGTCCTAAAAATATGTAAAATCTGTTCACAAAAATGCGTGTTTGGTTTGAGGGCTTACACATTGTTTTAAAACTTTCAAACGTTACTAAAACGTGGGTCAGGATCTTTGCCTATTATAAGTTCGTGGTCTCCGACTATTCCTCTAGGTTAAAGGTGTGAGAATTTTCGTAAATAACGCCGTGAATTATGTCTTCAGAGCCGTTTTCACTTGATGCAGCAACAAATATGGTAGATTAATTGATTTCTACTCTATCCCAACTCTTTCTTTGGCAAAAACTTTTCAAACTAACTAAAGTTTGTTAACAAATCCAATTTAATGTTTATAAAAATGTGAATGTTCGTTTATTTAAAATTTTAAATCTCCGAAAATTTTTCAATGGTTGCTTTGACAGTTTTATGCAACGTTGCATTCAAAAACGCGCATTTTTTTATACAATTTTCGGAATTTTTTTTGAAATCTGAGCTACATCAAAGCATCACTCGGTAGAGACACTCAAGAATCGATTGAACACACTGCATCGTAAGTTGAAGAAAGATGAAGGCATAAAAGAAAAATAAAAGATTCCAAAAGAAGAAGTAAAAAACGAAAGTTATTCATACTTACCCCTCATGGTGTAATAAGGAATGACAAGGACACGATCAAGTTAAGAGTAGTATTTGATGCATCCTGCGAAATTAAAACAGGTGTGTCAATAAACGACTGTCTGATGGTGGGGCCTTATTTGCAGTCAGACCTTAGGCATTTATTGATGCGATGGAGAGTTCATTCGATATGTTTAGCTGCTTATATTGTAAAAATGTATCGCCAGATATGAGTAGTACATAGTGACTTAGAATTTCAACTTATAGTATGGAAAAAAATCTGGAAGATACAATTCAGGACTACAGAGTCACATTTGGTACGCTGTCAGCTCAGCATATTTGGCGGTGAAAACTCTTCAACAGGTAGCAATTGATGAGGGTGCTGACTGTCCGGAAACGGCTGAAAGAGTATTAAATGATTACTATATGGATGATCTTCTTACAAGCTGTCAATTTGTGGAAGATGTGATAAAAGTGAACAAAAATTAGAAGAAACTATTGAAAAAAGGTGGTTTTGAACTTCAAAAGTTGATTAGCAATAGCATTTAATTTAGAAGAAATAACTAAATGCAATGAAGGAAAGGATACAGAAGAGCAACTTAATCTAAAAGTGTATGAAGTAGTAAAGTTGTTAAGTCTTATTTGGAACCGTAGTACCGATAATTTTCAATACTCTGTAAACCTATCTCATGAAACTGGATCTGTAACAAAAAGAAAAAAATACTATCGGAAATTTCGAAGCTATTTGTTCCACTGGGTTTTGGTCGCACCCGTAGTGATAGTAGTACAGATTTTTATACAACTGCTTTGGATAGCTGGAATAGGCTGGGATGATGAAAAACCCAAGCATTTATTAGAACAATGGTTAGCTTTCTGGTTAAGACATACCTGAATTTTCACACATTTTTGATTTGGAATAGATATTCTTCCTTAACAACATTAGTCATGGTTATAGCGTACTACCGGTAATACTTAAATTTAACTAAGAAAGTAGGATTTATATATTCAGCTCAATTTCAACACGATTCTGAATATTATATAATTTAATATAATCGATAACTAGTATTGTTTATTATAGTTTTAAATTTTATGTGTTGCTTGTGTTTAATGTTGCTACAATTTGTAGATGGGTCTGCAGGTAAGTAAACTCATTAAATACTTTTGTTCTTCATTCTTTTATTTAATTATGTTCAAGACAATTTTTTGTGGTAATATTGAAACTATCGTCATATATATATATATATATATATATATATATATATTAATTGGTGACTTTTTCAATTTTTCAATAATATACAGTAGATATTTGACACGAGAGGGATACAATCTGCGACATAGATTGATCGCTTGAGTAATTGATCCACAGTAGTTAATTACGTTTGCAACAAAATGTCAGAACTTTTCCATGGAAATCTGGTTATTTGTCAGGTTTTTTTTTTTTTATTTTACATTTGTTAACATTACGTAAGAGGTGACAGTGGGAAATGGAACAGGAAATGAGCAGCAGTGGCTTCCTGATGACAACTCAAAATAATAAAAAACTTGGGTTGTCAACCTATCCAGAAACTATGGCAAATATTCCACTTACGGGATAATCTATGTGAGGGACTTGTGTTTAGCAGTGGACTGTGGTATAATAAATAAATGAATTTGTATCATTCTGAAACGTAAAATATCTTAACATAAATTATAAATTACACACAACTTAATTACACAAATATTACACACAAATATTACTTTTGATTAATAAGTATCCATGTCGATTTCCGCTTCCGTGACTGTAAATTCTGCGTTTCAATCAATAGGGCATTAATGACATTCTTTGATGTGACATCATTGCTATTCTTCCCTTGTGGGTCAAAATGCTGACTATGGAATAAACTAGAAAAAGTTATGGCTTCCGATATTTGGCAAGACGTGAAATATCTCCAATTATAATATGGGATTGGCGATGAAAGGCAGTATCGAAATTGTGAGACATCTGTTTCCACGAACGCCATATCGCGACAAAAGTTCTGTTTAATGTTAAATACTCTGAGCAATACACAATATACACATATAAATATTTGCATTATTGTGACATAACTCACACCCTATCTGGCTTGTTTTTCAAATGTACGCAATTAAGCTTGCGTGTGAACGCGAACTCACTTCATGAGAGCGTACATTTTTAACTACAGAGAGTGTGGTTGACCTAAAACTGACGCGAGTTTATAACACAATTACGAGATTGAATATACAATTTTGTGGGATTTTCTGTTTCAATTAAGTTTTTCCTAAGGATGTTAACATTTGTTCAATATTATTGTATGTGCTTAAAACTAAAACACATAAAAAATATCCGATCTCAGAGTATTTATAAGATTGTAATTAGAAATTATTGAAGTAAAAATTGTGTACCTAAATAAGAAAAATCTAAAAAAAAATGTTTAATTATTGTGTATTGTAGAGCGTGGTATAAAAAGTTTGATTTTGAAATCAATATAAGAGTTGTGAAATATATAAAAAAAGTTATGTTTACCACGTATACACATGATAGATGCGTGATTCCTGAGATTAGTTTTCGCGAAAGGAACATGAAATATTTTTAAGATGCGACTACGGCGACATTTACTAAAAACAGCCAATGATATGCGTTCAAGAAGTTCACTGCACTTAACTTAATTTTGTACTATTTTATGTAGAAAATACAGGTCTATAATTTTTCGTTTATTTTGGATAATTTAAAATTTAGCCAGTCCTTGATTGTAAGGCTGCCTATGTGAGATACCACTGGCATGAAAGGCAAGATGTCGAGTAAAGGCACGCTGTAAATTTTCGTTGCTTTGGGTACACTAATAGGTGGATTCAATATGACACTAGCAAATTCAAGGTAATTTATTACAAAAGCATTATATAAATGAATTTTAGTCCCAAAAAAAACCCTTTGTATTGCGTTTAATAAATGCTAAGAACTTCACGGCTTTATTAACAGTAATGTTTATATGAGATTTAAAGGTAAGCTTTCCGTCAATAGTTACTCCTAAGTCTTTAACCACCGGTATCTCTTGCAAAATTACATATTGAATAACTACAGAAGAACGGTTTTTTCACTATTGACGTCACCCCGATGAGATATTCTATTTAGATCATTCTGTATGAGCTCTACACCCTCTACTGATTTAAGTGGTTTATAAATTTTTAAATCGTCATCAAATAACGAACAGATGATTATTTTATCAAATTAAACTAATTTATCAAATTTTATCGCATCAATATCCATAATATACACATACTTAATCATTTTTTGAAAGAATAAGTGTGATAGACGAGAACACATATCACCCGATGGTAAGTGGATGAACTGTGGCACGTAGACACCTACATCCATTTACGGTTAAGAATATACATCCAGATGCGTTGTCACAACTGAGAAACAAGATGGAATGCCTCCTTTCCATTAAAAAGGGTTTCTAGTTCTCTATATTCATCATACGAAACACGGTAGCATTGAACTGCTACTTAACGCTGATATTCTATGAGAGCGTGGTCCTTCCCTGATTGAGCCAGTCTTTTGTGCTATAATAGTAATATAACAGGAGCATGATTCTCTGATTAGATCTGAGTTATAAATCTATTGTAGGAAGTAAAAGTTAAAAATTTAAAGTTGCGACCTATATACGCGACGTATATACTTCTGGGCACAGGCCTCCCCTCTTTTCTGAGAGGGTTTCAGGGAAAGAAAGTGTCTATCACGCTGCCCCAATGCATGTTAGCGAACTTCACATGTCTTCGATTTTTTTTATTCTTATTTCTCTATAATTCAGGTTTCTTCACGATGTTTTCCTTCAACGCCGAGTACCTGATAAATCAGCACTGATTACCTATAAGTGTGGATACGTCTAAAATGATGAGATCCTAAAAATAAATAATACAATAAAAATCTATAGGAGATGAGCTCTTTATGGTTTTTTCTATAACCGATTTTTCAACAATTTGTAACTCCACAGGTCACACACATTAAATTGGCGGTTTCAGCGCCATCTCTAATGTTAGTGAATAGGCTTTCGTTAAGCGAGTGTGTTTTACCATCTTCGGTGGCATAACTACTTACCATGTGAGTTAGTAGTTAGGCACTGGTTGAGAAGAGTAAACAATATGTTGCCGCGAACGGACGCTTCTTATCGGACGTCTCCGTTGCTGTCTTTTATTCTGTCTTTTGTTAATGTTCTCTATAAATCATCATCATCACCATCATTACAGTCTATCAAAGGCTAGTACTGAACTTAAGACTCTCCCATAGATTGCCTCATTAAGATATTTGGCATAATTGGCAGGCGGGTCTGCCGTAGTAAGTTTTTATTGATAATATTCCCAAAGGTAAGTAAACCCATTAAATAATAATGTGCTTCATATATTATGTTGTTAATTTGTTTACTTATGTCCAAGACAAGTTAATGTGCTATTTTATTATTGTATTGAAACCATTGTCGAAGAGGTCGAGTTGTAGTGGGTTAAGGTAATTTCCTGCGCCATTCCTTCTTGCGTAACACCCACCAAGAGTAATTAGTTAGAGAGGCGTGTATAGATAATGTCAGCAAATTCTATGGATTCCAATAGACGGCGTTGTTAATAAGACCAGCGAGTGCACTCAGTTTTGGGAGAGTAGATGGTCCTCTTCGGAATATACATAGACCATCCTTTGTTTAAATTCCTCCTTAATTTTTCTATTTATATCATTTGTCCTTAAGAGTATTAATTACCAACAATCAACAGGTTCCCTCACGATGATTTCCTCGAATAGCGAACTCTCATTTAACTATTGCCAATTCAGCTTACTGATCCTACTTATTTTCATTATTTTGATTCTACTGAGGATGTTATCATTTAAAAGTATATCGTGCAGTTTGCAGTTCTCACCACAGCAGCTCGTTGACTGATTTTGTGCTTCCTCATACGGAATAGTAAAAGACCATGAATCAGATCCATAGGTCATCACGTACTGGTTCTAATAATAAATATGATTCAAAAATTTTTTGAGGTAAACATGACGAGATATGTTCTGCCTAGCTCAACTGGATGCGCCCATTCTCCTCTCGATCGAAGTTGGATTTATATTTATGAAATTAATATTTATTGACTATTTATTTATTTTACTTAATTATATTCAGTACAGTTTAACTTAACTGCAAAAATTATTGGTCCGAAATCCCACTTTTGCAAGAGTGCAGTGTTTACTAAGTTTATGTTACCGTTACTTCCAATGATATTCTTATAAGATTATATTAAAGTTAAAGTTGCAGTTTATATTCATCCCACTGCTGGTCATAGACTTCCTCTCATTTTTCAGAGGATTTTTTGCAAGGAGATATCCACCCCGTTGCACCAATGGGTGTTGGCGAACTTCACTTTTCTCCTAAATATTTTTTTTGTTTTTTAGACATATAGATTTCCTTACGATGTTTTTCATCATCGACGATCACGTGGTAAATCAGCATTTAAAATTGTAAGTAACAATTTCGTTGGTGCCGACGGGGCTCGAACACGGGTTGCTCGTCTACTGTGAAATTTACAGCGAGTGGTTAGCCTCTGAGCTACCACGGCTCTTTAAGATTATATTTTATAGTTTTATGATTATACTATATTGAAGTAAACAAGTTTCATGAAAAAACTGAAGTGTAAAAGCATTTATCAAGTAAATTTTTTTGTGTGTAATAAAATATAAAATATTTGTCGTTGGAAATTCTAAGAAACCTTTAGGAAACCCCGTTAAGGCATCAATCGTTAAATGATATTATTACAAAGCGTTTCGCTGATTCCTATTGTTAAACTTCGTATTCAGGAAAAGTTATACCGCAAAATATATTTTGAATAATAAAATGTTATTTTAACCGAGATGTGCGCCTTTTTCAAACCTAACTTCTTTTTTATTTTTAATTATTGTTTTCTTTGAAAAATATTCAAGTTAAATCATATTCAACCTATGCAAAGTTATTTGCATTGCTTAAATAAAATAAAACATTAATTGTTTAAGTTCATATTGCCAAACACTTAATAGGCACAGTTTGCCTATTCACTGGTTAAACAGTCGCACAGTGTAGAGATGGTCGCAAAACCATTTAAAAATATTGCCAAGAAATAATTACTTAGAAATTGATTGAATAAGCTGTAATTGGTTGGTGTTCCAAAAGGCTGCGTGCTATCGCCAACGCTGTTTCTTTTGCATATCAATGATATGTTACAAACCCGTAACATTCATTGATATGCAGATGACAGCACTGGTGATGCTCTGTACACCGGTCGTGCCAATATTTCTCGGGAAAACGTCGCCGAGTACCGGAACAAACTTGTACCTGAAATCGAATCTTTGCTGAGTCTCGGATTGGGGGCGACTAAATTTAGTCCAGTTTAACCCTCAGAAGACGAATTACGTTGACGACGACGACGATTAACGGCTAAAAAGAACCCCTTTGTCGTATCTAATCAGTTTCAAGGCTTGTTGCCTCAGCCAGTATCAAAATCTTCGGCGTTGACATATCGAGTGACGTGCAGTATCGTGGTCACTTGGAAGAGAAGGCCAAATTAGAATCTAAAAAGCTTGGCGTGCTCAGCAGAGCGGTACAGTATTTCACACCGATTGCAACTTTACAAGGCGCAGGTTTGGCCGCACATGGAATATTGTTCTCATCTCTGGGCTGGAGCTCCCCAGTTCCATCTCCTTCCACATGACCGCATCCAGCGCAGAGCGGCTTGAATCGTCGACGGCCGAGTGCTTTCCGATCGGCTCGATTCACTAGTGCTGCGAAGAGATGTTGCATCACTTTGCATTTTCTTTCGCATATACCATGGAGAGTGCACGTCCCTATACCCTCCACACCATCTGAATGCCCGGTGGTCCACCACTGTACGTTTTATAAGGAATTTTCTTCCGCGTAGGACTTTTCTGTTAATTTTTCCGGACCGATACGTACTTGGGGACGTTCAAGAAAAGAGCTTACTCCTTTCTAAAGGGCCGGCAACGCACCTGCAATTCCCTTGGTGTTGCGGTTGATCATGGGTGGCGGTAGTCACTTAACATCAGGTGAGCTGCATGCTCGTTTACTCCCTCTTCTATAAAAAAAATTATGACTGCAAATGTTTTTTTTTTCTTCAATATAATTACTTCTCGGTGTAAAAATCACACTTTTATTTGCAAAGAATTTTCACAATAATATTAATTTTTAATGATATTTTATATACGATTTGTTTTTCTTTTTCATATATTTGTGCATTGAACATTATTTCGAAATTTTTATGAAGGTAATTTTAGTTTTATTAGTATAGTTCCGGTGTAAGATACATCCATTAACGTGACAAATGTCCAAAAAGTCCTCTACAGTAAAGTGAGGGTACAGCCTAAATACGTCCTATTTCTGAAAATAGGCCTCTTATTATTCCTGAGAGGGTTTCTGGTAAGACAATTTACGTCTTTAAAATAATTTATTAGAAATGCCAGAAAAAGTCTTATGTCTTCTGACGGATGGCCAAATAACCTTCTCGATTACTTCACGCATTTAATACTCAGACCAGAGACGGCAGAAGCATCAGAGGTGTGAGACGTCTGGTAATGCTCTCACCAATCCAGCTGCCAAGTGTGGCAGTGAGGGTGAACTCGCCATAAAACGAGAAAGCCCCTTTTCCAGAAATAGACTTTCGGGGATAGATGAAGTAGAATTAAATTACGAAGCAAAATACAGGTACAGTGATACTGTTGTCACTAATCTGTTTGCCGAGGTTGGAATATCCTCTAAAAGATGGGAGTTGGTGTATAGAATTTACGGATATCAGGCAGTGAACAGATTATTAGTCATAATTTTTTTTTATATGTGATATTCAACTGATGTAAATACTGTAGTAAATAAGGTTTTAAAATTTTGTGCCATGTAATCTAAAATCATTTTTAATAAAATTAGTTTCACAAATTTATCTGACGTTTTATTTTCTCAAAACATGACGCAGCTAAAGCTGCAGTCTAGACGAAATTGCCATTAGAAACTAAATGTATTGCATTTTGCTCGATAAAAAAAATAATCTGAAGCTACGTCTTTTTTCTGATAAATTTATCATTTTTATTTAAAAAAAAAATAATAATTATAGAAATAAAATAAAATATAATTACACTAAAACTTAGTCTAAAGAATCTGATTCAGTCATTACTTTTGCAAATATGTACATATTCTTTCCACAACTCAAAAAGTCTACAGTATTTATATAGGAGGCATAATCACGATGGTAAGAATGTGATCTGAATACTCTCTGCAGCAGTTTAAGATGAGCCTTAATTTGGAAATAAAGTAATAATTTTTATTATAATAAATTTTACTCTATTTGACGTTCCTTCTTCTTCTTCTTTCTCTATAATTATCAATATCAGTGCTATTTATGTTGCTATGTTTTAACGCCATACCATAAAATAAGTAATTTGGAAGTCTTACATTTTTAAATTTTAATAAAATATTCTAACTACATATTTCACGTTGAAATGCATTTTATGTTTCATCTTTCACTTTAGATACTTATAAAGAGGTATGAAATTTATTTTTTGTTTGATCTACTCTTTGTAATTTGATCACATGAGATTTTGATCTAATTTATGGCCAGTTTATATATTTATGTGGCTTTGAAATAAAAAAAAACTACCAAATGAGTGCATGAGTGAAACACGCATTATCAGTGGGATTCCGCTGAGTAAATTATGTTAATTTAAAGGATATTTTGAATCGTACATTGCCCTGGCAGAGGGAAAGGTGTGGTGGGGATCGAGCGCGCCAGTAAACTAACCCGTACTCTGACGAGGGTTTTCTAGGCAAATCTTCGTCATCCAGCAGCTGCTTCTGTCTTGGTGGACGTTAACTTTGCAGAGGATAACATTGACTTCGCCCTCATAAAAAGCTTTGGGTGGCTAACAGTCAAGGTCTGGGATTGTCGCCTGCTAATTAGATCTTAGTCAATACAAAATCAGTAGACCCAAAGCAGCTGTTTCAGAGTACCGCAACAACGACCTGATAATATCCTTCATAAATTTCAGAGATGCAGAGAGGTCAGAGTAACCATTCACTCAGTCTTTCTTTCCGGAGAAGAACTCAGACCCTGAAATCGAGTTAGAACAAGTGGTGGACATCACCTAAAAACACAACGCCGTGGTGGGTTGTTATGCTAATGCTCACCATACCACTTGAGATAGAACTAAGTTCAATGAAATAGGTTGGTTACTTTATGATTTCTTCATCTTCAATCGTCTGAAAAGTCTAAAGTTACACCAACCTCTGTAACGCGTGCTAGGCAAGAAGTGTTGGATATATAACCTTTGCTACTCATAAGATATCCAAATGGATAACTGACAAGCATCTTAGTGGTAAAAACTCAATGTCTGATCACAAACATATTATTTTTGTGATAAGAGCATCATCAACTTGTGAAGCGTTTGCTTTTAGGGATCCAACAACAAAGCAACCTCCTGCAATGTGTAAGGAGGAATTTGGAAACGTTCCCTAAAAATATCAAAACGACTAAAGGTCTGGAAATAGCGACGGAAACTGTAATTGTAGATATCCGTGATGCCTTCGAGGGCAGTTGTCGACGAGTTTCTTGGTGGAACACTAAGGAACTAGAGCTTAGGGAAAATACCAGAAAAATAACAATAGTGCAAAAACGAAAGAGTTGGATATTTATAGTGCAGCCCTAACATTATATGATAAAGAAGTTAAGAAATGTAAGAGAGTATCGTGGATAAACCTAAATGGATCCGGCTTCTTAAAAAAACCTGATAGTAACTTCTCTAACTAGTGAAACTGAAACATTACATTTACAAGCGTCAAACCATTTCCCAGGTCATAGAAGATTTTTGCCTCAAACGCTTTCAGAGCTCTACGAAAGCCTTGTAATGACGACTGGTTTAGTGCTGCAAAGACAATAAGGTCAAACCAAGTACGGTGGGCTGTTGTCTTCTTTAAACCATATAAAATAAGCGGGTATGATGGAATAATTCCCATTCAACTAGACAGTTATATAGACATGATATATCAGATATCATTATCCATTATCTAGTTAATATATATATATATATATATATATATATATATATATATATACTTCAAAGTTTTTTTTTCGAAGATTTGCCTCATTCAGATATTTTCCATAGTTGCTACAATTTGTAGATGGGTCTGCAGTTATTGTTTTTATTAATAATATTCCCAAAGGTAAGGAAACTCATTAAATGCTTTTGTTCTTCATTCTTTTATTTACTTATGTTCAAGACAAATTTTTGTGATAATATTGAAACCATCGTCATATATATTAAGAATGTAGCTATAGCTGCAAGGTTCATATATAACAACCAGCATGCATACCGCAGAGGCAAAAGGGCGGAAAAAGCCCTGACCAGTTTTATTTACAGGGTTGAAAAAGCGCTAGAGGATAAAGAAATAGCTCTTTCTAGATATTTACAGCGCCTTCGACAATAGCCCCACATCACTGCTTATTTGAGGACTGATGTCTATAAATGTTAATGATAATCACCTGATAATCAAACCGCTTGCCAAGCGAGACATTAATTGATGAGTTAACTACAATATTAGAGGCATGTGTCCATTTTCAAAAGTTAAATTTTAGTCTATGGTAACCGCAGTTAACCATGACATCTGGACATTGAACATCTTGGGTGCTGTAAAGCGCTAGCAGCTTGATCATGGGTGCTGTAAAGCGCTAGAAACGTCGGTTATTTAAAAAGTTAAATATACGCGATAAAATCCGTAAAAACTAGTATTATTTAAATTCTTTCTCATAACCCTAAATAAGTTTGCATTTATACTTTTCATTTATGATAGTTACTTGTACAATGAGAACCGAAAATTATTAAATCGTTCAACCATAGATTCGATCGTTTATTCGAATGCATACTAAACAAGTAGAAGAGATTGTAGGGAGGGAAGCTAAACGTAAAAGGAGAAAGGCATTCTGGTTCAAGGTTCAGTGGATTAGTAGAGTAATTTGTAACTAATAAAACGCAGAAGTAGTTGATATTTAATTATTGGAAGACTAAAACTGTAAGTACGTGTGAACTTGTTTGCTATGATATTATGTATACCCTGTGATGTTGAATTATTTTTTTGGAAATATAAGATGTGATTATGTGGAATATTTGTTCTTTCTTTTACGAATCCCCGTGTTTGAGCTGACGACATTATTAGGAGAGCCTCTGATAAAAGAGAGTAATTTTTGGGCATTACTTGATGGAGGCTCCCTTGGAGGGATTTTCAGTAGTGACTTATGACAGGCTGTGATGATGATATTGATGATGGTTTTATAAGCCGAGAACATGGTAAATCAACACTGAAAAGTGAAATTAACAATTTCATTGATTCCGGCAGATATGAACCTGAGTTGCTCGCGTACTTACATGGTCAAAATATATTTGATACTGATATTTGTTTTCTTTATTTCTCTATCTTTATCGCAACTTACTTAGTAATATTACTTTAATTTAAAACAGCATAATTAAAATTTTACTTAAATGTACAAGCCATTTATCAAAAGCAATTATTTTTTTAATTATAGCTTTTTTATCTTTACAAAGACTTGGATATCGTGGAAGAGCCCCAATTTCAGTTTTCAGAATTGTTATACTTTTTCGATTGGTATTAAGAATATCACCAGTTTAAGATGTTAATTAGAATTTCGTGTAAAATAGTTACATTGAAAACTTCGTACTCTATTTTTCAACCCGTAGGGAAGAATGTTTTTCCTTAATTTTATTTCTCTTATTAATAGCCTATTTAAATGAAAAAAAAACATTATTTAGTTCGGGTCAGCCGTTCCAGAGAAATCGGTAAACTCATAAAATACTCATATTTCGAATTCTTGTAAGAGTAATATTGAATACGTACACGGTAATATAATAAGTAAAGTTGGTTTATGAGTTCATAAATAAATAAAAGGAAAATTATTCCAAATGCAAATGCGGTACCTAAATCTTAAAAATGTCTTGTTAGTATTCCGTGTCGAGCTCAGCGAAACAGGACTTTTACAGAATCACTTCAGTATCTATCTGTCTATCACAGAGGGTTTTCTCTGATACTATATTATTGACAGATTGAAATTGTGCGTTGTTGTTTATATAAGCCCGTTTATCGTGGTATAGAAATTTTTCATAATAATACAGTCGCGAAGGAGTTTTATAGACATATATTCATTCAATAAGTTATTATAACTAATTTCATTCGAATATAAACCTTGATAACACGTTCATTTAAACCTCTAAGATTTGTCTTGAATATGTGATTCTGTTTACATATTATTTAAAAAAAGAAGAAAAAATACTAGATTTAAAGCAGGCTATTAACTTAAGTACCGAAGATATAAATTGCACATAGATTTGTTTTCATTTATTATTATTTATTTCAGTGGAATATAAATAAATTTGAACAACATAGACTACAAAAATTAAAGATAAACTAGACACATTTACGTGGTAGATCTATGCTATAGCTATATTATAATTCTAGTACTCGGGGTCGGACCACACTTTCACAGAATACCAGCTGGAAATAGCAGCTTAATGCTATTGTGTTTCATATGATGAGCTTAGAGAATCGGAAAACCTTTTTACTGAAAAAGTTGCATTTCATTTTAGTTCTTACAGGTGATCATGCATCAGCATTTTGATTCCTAATAGAGGATAAATGTAGATGTCTACAGGCCAGAGTATCCATTTACTATCAGGTGGACTTATTTATATCAGATACACTTACGATCAGGTACTCGTATGTTACTCCAACTGTATCAAAAAATAGGCTGCTTATGTCCTCGTGGTAGATTTACAAACAAGACTATTTTATTTATATAAGTGTGGTACAATAACATTTTACTGTATATAATATATTATGAAATGTTGTACGAGAGACGTAAACGTGAAAATAATCACACAATCACGACACAATTATTTATAGATCACACAAGTGTCGCATGTAGATATCAAAACCACAACCCGCAGCGCTGCAACCAAACGCATTGATACCGTGAAAGTTTTTTAATCAAAGGTCGATAATCCAAACCTCAGATATGAATTCATAGTATAAAATACAAATTTAACAAATAAAAATTTATATTATTTATTATATTATATATAATACTATTTATATTATATTGTATTGCATTTTAATATAAATTACATTTATATTAAAATGCAATACAATATAATACAATAGTTTTATTGTACACCAAGGAAAGATTAACATAACAAAATATACAAATATCGAAGGAACATATGAGACGGTCAATCCATAAAAGAAATAAACAAAAAAGGGGAAAAATATTAACGAGTAGGGTGCACTATAGTAACAAATGATAACAACTTACGCTCTAAAAAGATAACGGACTTTAGGCAATAGATCAATGACCATAAATAAAAGGAGAAAGAGAGAGTAAGATATTAAAATGATGATGTCATAGTTAACCAGGGCTACCTTCAGCTTTCGGATATTAGTTTTTAGTCTGATCTATGCAGAATGAGCTTAACGTATCTTGGAGTCTTGGATGTTTTTTTTTTAATTTCAATAGCCACACGAATCACAATTGGTAGCAATTTTTCGCGATGGTTTATGGTCCATCAAGTCTAATATAATAATAGGAATTGTTCTTCAAGCTGCAAGCAGCAATGAGTGGCTGCGCCGGGCGCCGCGGGTTTGATCACGCACGGAACAAGTATTTGTATGTCCTACAAATAATTGTTTCGGTTCTGGATGTGTGTCCTTGTGAAAATTATGTTTGTAAACTGCCTGCGCGATACGGGAGAAAATCCTAGTTTGGGGTTAAGGTTTTTATAAAAGAATTATAAAATAATAGTGGTTATTAATGGGGCTGTAAATAGATATACGATATACGATTAGCTTTATTTATTCTTTACATGCATCATAAACTGGTATAAATACCATTAATAAGAACTTAACTTATTTTAAAGTTAAAGGAGTTATTCGATTAGTCTATGTTTTAAAATTGGGTTTTGATTTTAAAGTTTAGCAAAATATGTACTTGCATTTCTATCAGACATTTGATGTATATAAAAACACTTTATAATTTATTTGGTAATTTAATAATTTTTTGAAAAAGACAAAAACAATTGCAATTAATATAATTAACACTGACTTAATAATAGGTACTAATTATAACTTAGAACATAAATGAAAAACTCATGACGAGCAAAGTGGCTCGGGACCATGCTTTGCGGCAGTCTGTGGAGGAGGATGTTCAGTAGTGGACTTGTGAACAGCTGTAATGATGATGATGATTCGAAATCTTGCACGATTAAATTATAAGAAATCGACGTTTTTTTTTTTATAGGATAGGGTGACAAACGAGCACACAGTTCACCTGATGGTAAGTGGTTACTGTGGCCCACAGACTACAGTCTACATCTATCCTTGATTACGAATCAAAATTCAGATGCGTTGTCACCCGTGAGGACTAAGATGAAATGCCTCGTTACCTTTAAAAAGGGTCTCTGGTTCTCTACACTCACTATACGAAACACAGCATCATTAAGCTACTATTTTACACTGATATTCTGTGAGAGCGTGGTCCTTCCCCGGTCGAGCCGACCTTCGTGCTGCAACTATACTTCTAATATAATTGCATGGTTCTACCACGTATAAACGACGTGCTTCATTTTTTTTCATTTTAAAATTGTTCTGGTAATAATCTGATCGTAAAAGAACGTTAATTTTTTTTTTGATAAATAACTTATTGATTAAAACCAGTGTTCAATAATAATTAAATCGCGCTAATTAAAGTAGTAGGAATGTTTAAAGTTGAAATTGACACTAAAAGGCTGGTAATTGGGGCATCCACCCTACAAAGCTTGAATATAAAATTTAAATCAGATGCGTGTAATCAATCTGGGTGCTTGTAGCAAATTAAACGCGTGGCCAACGTGTGGACGAGGCGACCAAACTCTGCCAACAATCCTTTGATCTTTTGTAAAAAACCGACACCACACGGATCTCGCGCCAACTTGCGGGCCATCGTTCCAATACATACCAATGTAGCCCAAACACCCCGTCTACACGTTGGCCAATGCTATTGGCCACTACATTCGCCACTGTGTTGGCCAACGTGTAGAGGCACCGTAACGGCGCCATATGATACCTTACGAAATTTATTACCTTACGTAATTAAGGTCCTAAAAATCCTTGTTTGATGTTTAAAATTTATGAATTGAAACAAAAAGTCCTTAATTACACGTAGCACAATACAGTTTGACCCTGCACGTTCCTTGAGATCGTGTTGAATATATTCCAATCTAACGTTTGTTCTAACACAGACCCCGAGTAGGTATTTCTTTACACATATAAATAAAATTAAAGTATCCGTCATGATGCATTGCTATTACATTATTATTATTTTTTATATGTAGGATAGGGTGACAAACGAGCACACAGTTTACCTCATGGTAAGTGGTTGCTGCGGCCCATAGACATATACATCTATCCTCGATTACAAATCAAAATGCAGATGCGTTGTCAGCCGTGAAGACTAAGATGGAGTTCCTCGTTTCCAGTTAAAAGGGTCTCAGTTTATCTACAATCACCATACGAAACACAGCAGTATTAAGCTACTATTTTACGCTGGTATTCTTTGAGAACGTGGTCTTTCCCCGGTCGAGCCGACCCATTCGTGCTATATATAATACACAAACATTAAAGACATGAATAACCATTTTTAAAATTTTGTGTTTGTCTGTCACCCTGGCCGGGTGTATTTTTGGAATCACTAAACCGATTGAAAATAAACCTCACGAAATGTCATCTAGGCTATATTATGGCAAGTCGCTGGAGTACATTAGCACTATGGTCACCAGATCAAGGTTACCTATGTAAACATCTATGCCGATAGTTGTTGGAGACACTACTGCACCACATACGAGTAAAGTCACACATTTACAACCGAATCAAAACGTATTTTTCAAGTGTTCTATAATGTTATATATTGTTACTATTATTATTATTATTTTATACAATAATTCAGCTGTGCGTGTATACTAATGCTTATAGCTGGACTTACGTACTAATTTTACTGCCTTGGTCTGATTAAGTAGCGTGCGTTACCTTAATATATCTGAACGGTTAATAATTATCTTTATAACTAACCACAGGATATAAGCGCGGTCAAATTCTGACCGTGTATATATATTAAATTATGCTTTTGTTTACGCATCGCTACGCCCCGCTACCGCCATCGCTCGAACTTCGCTAATTTCATCCCTGCAGCCTAAGATGTCCTACCAGGCATTCGGCGTGATTTTTTTGGTAAGTGATGTTTTAAACTTTTTGTAATAGTTTGATATCGTAATTTATTTACAAACATTTCTTGTTCTAGCAAAAAATATCCAAATAATTAAGAACTGCTGATATAAAACACAAAAGAAAGGGAAAGATGAGGAGGATGACGTCATCTTTGACGAAAGTGGGGACGAGTCTAATCACTTCAGTATTCGTTCATTCTCAATAAATTTAAAAATGTTCAAATTTTGAACACAAATGATGAAACACCTAACAGAAAAAAATTCTAAAAAGCTTTGGCATGGCATTGAAAGCTCAACATCAAGCTGTAATATTTTTTTTATAGAATAAGGGTGAAAAACGAACACACAGTCCACCTGATGGTAAGTGGATGCTGTGGCCCATATATCCTCGATTAAGAATCAAAACGCGGATGCGTTCCCACGTCTGAAGACCAAGACGAAATTCTTCGTTTTCAGTAAAAAAAGTCTCCAGATCCCTACACTCACCAAACGAAACACAGCAAGTATTAAGCTGCTATTTTACGCTGTTATTCTGTGAGAGCGTGGTCTTGCCCGGGTCGAGCCGACCCATTCGTGCAACAATCATAATATAGCTGCAGCATGGATTTACCACGTATAAAATAAATTTAAAATATTTATTTATCAAAATAATTAAAATTCACTTACATGAGAAATGTTTACAAATTTAGCATGACTTTATGAATTTTAGCGTGTATGTGTGTTGCGAGGATGAGTTAGTAGCGGAATACAAGAAGTGGCACGGTGCATTTGTTGTATTCCGCTACTAGCTCATACTATACTCATGGGATAATTTATTATTCTCAGCTACTAAATTAGTCTCAGTTCAATTTATAGTTGATTTGCTGTGATTCGTGTATTTCATAGTTGTATAAAGTAATATATTGTAAATTAATTCTATTTAAAAGATATGTCCCGCTGGGTTTCTTGCTGGTTCTTCCCAGGACAGATGTTTTCTGTGAACCTCAGGGGACCATCAGCCCCCACACAGATAACCTTGTACTCATATCAAAAGATGTTGTTATTTTAGGCCGATAAAAAGATCGCAAATCTAAACACATTTTTATTGTGTGTTCGAGTCACATTTGCATAGAGCAAGCAAGTTCCTTATGCGTAAATTTTTGCTCCAGTGGGCAGCGAATAATTATCCTTAGCTAGTAGAGTCCAGAGACTTACTTTGCTAAGATATATATATATATATATATATATATATATATATATATATATATATATATATATACCACTGACTCACTCACTCATTACAAGATCTCAAAAACTATACGCCCGATTGACTTAGTATTTGGCATACCTATATACTTCCTTTTTGACATAGACAGCCACTAAGAATGTATTTTAGGTAAGTCCTATCGAAAACGGATTACGAATTAACATCGTGACGTTAAAAAGAAGATATCCTGAAACAGATGGATTATTTTAACTTAAGCCATTTATTGTTTTATTTTGACGCAGGCAACACCGCGGCGCAAAAATCTAGTATCTAATATACCTATTACAAAAAAGAGAGCGATGATAGAAAGTGTTTATTAGCGAAGGAAATGGACCAAAAATTTTAAAAATGGGATGTAAGGGAAAAGTGGGTGAATGGAAAAATTATAGATGACATAAGCACTCACGTCTGTCACCCAGAGGGGAGGCAGAGACTACAGACTTCCATTTGGTACGATCCTGACACACCTCGCTTGTCTCTTCCATATTCATTTACCTACGCATACCTAGGCTGCACTAAAAGTATCGGGAATGGAATATTTCCACTGTTCCTGTCATATTAAAATCTTTTTAATTGAAAACTCCTTGGTTTTAAAAATCGAATATCATTAAAAAAAGATTCTCAGTCTTGTCACAAGGTTTTGTCAAACTTGTTTAGTCGTTGAGAAAATGTAATTGACTCGAGAAAATTCAAGAGCGATGATTTATTACGACTTTCGAAGTGGTTTAACACAAAAACAGTGTGTTGACCGGATGATTTCTGCATTTGGTGATGAAGCCCCATCCAAAACCACAATTTATCGCTGGTTTGCTGAATTTCAACGTGGACGTGTCAAGCTCAGTGATGATCGCCGTCAAGGTCGTCAAAAAACTGTAGTCACCCAAGAAAACGTTGATGCTATGCGTAAGCTGATTGAGGAAGATCGACATGTGACATGTCGCGAAATTCGGGCAACTTTAGACATTGGCATGAGACAAATACAAATAATTTTACATGAACAATTAGGTGTAAAAAAGTTGTTTTCCCGATGGATACCGCATTCGCTCTGTGAAGAGCAAAAAACGGCTCGCGTTACTTGGTGCGTCAGAACTCTCGAAAGATTCCACGCAGGATCCTTAAATGCTGTATAGAACATCATATCAGGTGACGAATCCTGGATATATGCGTACGAACCCGAAACAAAAAACCGGTCACGTGTTTGGGTGTTCGAAATTGAGTTAAAGCCAACAAAAATTGTTCGTTCACGGAGTGTTGCAAAAAAAATGGTGGCCACGTTTGTCTCCAAAACCGGCCATGTTACGACTATTCCTCCTGAGGGACAAAAAAAAGTTAATGCAGAATGGTATGCTAGCATTTGTTTGCCACAGGTCGTTTCTGAACTCCGTAAAGAGAACTGCAACCGCCGCATCATCCTCCATCACGACGAGTTCTCACACCGCACACAGAACAAAAGACTTTTTAGAGCAAGAAAACATAGAATTATTAGACCATCCGCCGTACAGCCCCGACCTAAGCCCTAATGATTTCTATAATTTCCCTTAAATAAAGAATAAATTGCGTGGACAGAG
Organism: Parnassius apollo; assembly: GCA_907164705.1. Classification (NCBI taxonomy): domain Eukaryota; kingdom Metazoa; phylum Arthropoda; class Insecta; order Lepidoptera; family Papilionidae; genus Parnassius; species Parnassius apollo. Next base: position 202,256 of record CAJQZP010001133.1, on the reverse strand, counting down.
ATTTTCATCACGTGAAGAAGCTGTGGACGCCTACAAAACGGCCATTTTGGAGACCCCAACTTCCGAATGGAATGGTTGCTTCAATGATTGGTTCCATCGTATGGAAAAATGTGTCAAATTTCGCGAAGAATACTTCGAAAAGCAATAAATGCATTTTTAAATAGTAATGTTGTGTCACTTCCTTGATTCCCGAAATTTTCAGTGCCGCCCTCGTACATGCTCTCAAGACTGTCCTGCTGCGACTCTTTTTTCTTTATATAGACTATCACAGCTTCGAATTTAAGCAATCGAAAAATTATGTTAAATTATCCTCCTAAATATTTCCTCATCTCATTCCATCAAACATTCTAAACCAGTTCTTGATCACTATCCTACCTGATATTAAGTCAGGGGATTCTTTAATAGTTGCCTCGCTTGGCAGACGGGTTGAAAAAACAGTTTCTTATTTTCTAGTTTTTAATAGGAAGACGCTGATGTCCATCTCCTGTTTTGTTTCCCTCTGTTTCCTCTTATAACACCCACGGGTATGGTATAGTGAATATGGGTTAATGATTGTCATCATACCGCCACTACATAGCAAACGTCGATGTTTACCAGTTGTTTATCAATATATATAAATTACGTGTCACGTTGTTTGTCCGCGATGGACTCCTAAACTACTTAACCGATTTTAATCAAATGTGTACACCGTGTTCAGTTCGGTCCAACTTGAGAGATAGGATAATTTTTTTGGCCATGAGTGACCCACATTTCTTTCTTGCGAATTTAAGGATTTTAATAGGACATGACAAAGGGTCGTCGAAAAGGGCAGAACAACGTCTGCCTGACAAGCTAGTTTGTATATATAATACGGTTTCTCGATACGGAATTAATTATTATTTTGAAAATAATGTTTTTAAAAGTAAAGAAACAATGTTTTCCATTTTCACAATTTTTAAATTACGTTTATATTAATAATTTAAATATAATACGATAATATCACGTATACGAGAGATCTGAAGAAAAGATTGTTCAAAGGAATGTCGGATTTCTAATTTACTGAGTCCGTTTATGTTATCTTTGTATTATTTATTCGTTATACCACGAAGATGGAAAATTTGTAGCATAAATTTATTTAATATTTTCTTTTTTTTTAATTAGTCAAAAATTAAATGATAATTAGACATAATTTTCACAAAATATTATTTTCTCTCATTTTAATATTTAAAGAGTATACAGAATGGGGAAATTTATTAATAGGGTATTTTACACCATGTAAAATAAAATCAAAAAATATATATTTATTTTGGATTTTGTAAAAATTAAACAAAAAATGTTGATTTTTGTTTATAAATTTGCATTATAAATTTTAAATTTCCACTGCAAAATGCTGTCGGCCATATTAGACATTTCGTGACGTCACTGATCCAGCCTAAGGATATTAGTGTTCTGTGTCACTGATTAAGAGAACTAGCTAACGTGCTGTGTTATTTCGAAATTTTGAAGTTATTATTACGATTATTGAGTTTTATTCCGAATTTTATTGAAAAGGCATCATGGAAGACGAATTCGTAAAAACGGATAGTACTAATCTACCAAGGATAAATAAATAGATGTTGGCAAAATTTTTGCATGCCATCCCAATTTTTGTTCTGCTGAGTTGAGGAATGTCAAAACACCTTAGAGTAATTACATATACATGTATATATAGAGAGAATCTATTAGATGAATTTCTATATAAATTATGTCAATATTCTTGTCTCACTTTTTTAATTTAATTTACAAATAAGTCAAAAGAGAAACTTATTGAGTGTATTAGGTATGATTTAGCAGTCGAATTGTTGATTCAGACCCATGAATTTCCGAAGACAAAAATGGAATGTAATTGAGGTAGAATATAATATATTGTATCAGTATTTGTTAGAACTCCGTGTGTTCCGCCTTATATTGTAGTAAAACAAGCTGTGAATTAATAGTATTTTATTTAGTGATCATTCACTGGGGTTTCGCTTTTTAGCCTAGGGATAGCTGCCAACGCTTGTTATGATACGTGCGAAGCTTGTTCTATATACATTAAAGAGCTGTTCGAAAAATTCAGGTCGTTTACCCTAGTTACGTGACAACAGTGCCGCTGCGTGATAATATTATCTATGTTATTAAGGAAAATGCAAGTGCCAAGGGTAATCTGCCGTGAACAGAGAAGATAACAAGTAATCTGCAAAAGTGCCGTAAAACAGAGACGAGTAGTGAGGCTCAGACTCATACCAAACATGGAAGAACAGGAAACGTTATTTCAGTATTGCAATGAACCTTGCAGAGCTAGGCTAGCTTGCACGAGCCGAAGGCTGCAGGTAATATTTGCTCCTTTGCTTGAACACATAGTTCGCCTTTTTAACAAATAGTTCGCCTCGATTGGGGTTAAACCATACTCTCACAAAACGTCAGCGTAAGATAGCAGTTAAAAACTGCTTTGTTTCCATTGGTTACTGTAGAGAACTGGATACCCTTTTTAATGAAAAAGATGCATTTTATCATTTTTTATAAATAGGTATCAGAGGTGACAACGTATCTTCATTGTGGTTCTTAATCGAAATAGAATTTCTATAGAAATATATGTGGCCAATAGAAATTTCTATTGGCCACAGCATCCACTTACCATCATATGGACTGTGTGCTCAGTTTGTCAACCTTAAAAATGCCGTAAAAACGTTTCGATATTATGATTGCTGTCTTGCTAAGCATTCGTAAGATGGCACATAACACCGCGAAACCTGAGAGAACTGTGATAAATTTATTGCCTCTGCTTAATTAGCTGATAAAAATTGATTTACGACATAAATAATTTTAGTAAAAATATTTGAAGACGTTCGAGAATCTAAATTCATATTGAGTGAGATCAATAACTAATTAGCACTCTTCACTTGAGACATAATTGAAATCTGCAGTTCACTTGATAGTTGTTCATTTATAGCTTTTATAATGACCTGTTGACAGATACAGTTGTTTTAAATATTAAAGTTGTGTCGATGTTGTCACTATTATAATGTCAAACGTGGTAGAGTTATGCTTCAGCTATATTATGGTTGTGTATATATTACGTATGGGCCGGCTCAAGTGGGTTAGGACCACGATCTCACAGAATAGCAACGTAAAATAGAAGCTTAATGCTGCTGTGTTTCGTATTGTGAGTATTTCATTCTATTAAAAAATCAGAATAAAACTGATTTTATGACTTTTATCGCGTTTAATTATCATTTAAATATTTTTAGTTCCGACGATTCGATCGCTTTCCAGCAACCTTGTGGAACTGAGATGTTCAACGACCTAATATCATCGTTAAGCCCAACTAGCGTCAGCTTAAGTATAAAACTGTGAAGCACCAACTCCTCGGGATGTTTGCAGTCTGTGAATATGTTTAGAGTCATCTCTGTTAAAACCCTCTCATAAATGAGAGGAGGCCTGTGCCCAACAGTGGGACGTATAAGGGCTGTAACTTTACTTTACTTTACATCTCCGTTATTATATAAAATTGGATAGATCACCAGAATATGTAAGAAGGCACCGATTCTTAACTCACGTGATACGTAAGGACAACGTCACAGTACTTTTTAAACCTCGCAAGTCGTCGCCTAGCCACGCCTACGCCTCCACATACTAGTGCCCGCGCTATCTTTAGCCCCTGTGCGTGCTTGCTCCAGGCGCTGCGAGCGCCTACTTCAGGCGCTGAGAGCATCTACCTAGGCGCTGTGGTGCCTACTCCAGACGCTGCGTGTGTCTACTCCAGGTGATGCGTGTACCTACTCCAGGCGCTGCGTGTACCTACTCCGGACGCTGCGTGTGCCTACTCCAAGCGCTGCGTGTGCCTTTCTCCAGACGCTGCGTGTGCCTAGATCAGGCGCTGCGCACCTACCACTGGCATAGCCTGTGCATACTCCGTGAGCGGTGAGCACCACTGCCATGCGCGGTGTGCCACTTTGGTCTTCGGGCTCCGTTTCAGTACTCACTTATCTTTATTAAATTTAAAAAAAAATTGTAATTCACGTCACCCATCATCATCTTCATATTTTTTATATAAAATTTTAAATAAATTATTCGTTTTTGTTCTATTTTTGTTGTTTCGTTGTTGTTAGGTTAGGTTCTTTAGTTTTTAATTGTCGCTTTACGACAACCTTTGAACCTCTCACTCTACTGAAATCAAACACAATCTTTTCACAATAATTGAACGTATTTTACTGAATACTTTGCATAGACTTTATAATGGAACCGTGTAAAAGTTATATCAAATGAAAAAGGCTAATTATATTACATTAGGGTCACGTTTCATGCGTTGTTTTTATTAACACGCTATAATTAGCTTTGCCTGGATTTATCTATCTTTATTTACATAAAATCTATCTATTTATATTACGAAGTCTTCAAATGTAATTTTCACCAACTTATTGACCGCACTCGTATCAAGGACCGATGATGATTTAATAATTTAATAACTTTATCATAGTATCTTGATCAGGATCGCCAGGATAAAATGAAATAATTATGTTCCACGTTAAGATGCTAAAAACACTTACCATTGGATACTTCCATTTTTCATTATGTATTTTAGGGTATCTATCTATGTCACAGTGTGCTGTTTCTTTTGTACACAAAATTACCATATTGATTGCGCAAATGTTTCTGTTAAGAGGTTTTCATTGATGACCGAGGATAATAAAGCAAAATGGAAATGTGACCAATGCTTCTTAAATGCGCAAAACAATTTGTCAGTAAATGTTCCTACAAATAACTCGTTCGAGATCTTAACTGACGATGAAAACTCGGATATAATGACCATATTAACGCAAAATAGCAAAACTAATAGCTGCCCAGATTTGAGAAAGTTAAACATGGAAGATAGAATAGAAAATCTTGAGACACAAAATCGAGAACTAAAAGAAAAACTACAAATTGCTGAAGCTGAAATAGAAAATATTTTATTAGAAAATACAAAATTAAAACAATTACTTTGCAAACATGAAATAAAAACAAAATTTTTAGCAGATATATGTAGCCCAACCTTAAAAAAAACTACCACGACCAGAAAAACCAGAAAGAGTATAAACAAAACAGTCTTGGATTTTCTGGAAGATGAAAAGGAGGAATGTAGCTCTAATAATTTACAACAAATTAGTAGCACGCCATCTAGGACTAAAGAAAAAAGTCATCGAGGAAGCGCCGGCGATCTAAGCACCCCGAGTCATCAAATCCATAATAGTTCTCCAGCCTCGTCGCTAGATGACTCTGCTAATCAAAAAAAGATGAGGAAGCCTATTATCCATATAATCGGTGATCAACAGGCTAGAGGCTTGGCAGCGAAATTAAAATTATCACGTACTGGATTACATAATGATTGCTACACCGTCTCTGGTATGGTAAAACCATTCGCATCGAGCTCAGAAGTACTAAGAAGCTGCACCTATTTACAAGATTCTTTAAACAATAATGACATACTGATATTATCTGCAGGTTGTAATGACAAAAATCCTTACCTTTTTTTAACTAACTTATGCAATACGCTATGTAACTTAAAGCATTGTAAAATATTTTTGTTAAGCGTACAACAAAATAATTATCTAAATGTTCATAAACTTAATGCTGAAATCAAACTTATTGTAAAAAACTATAAAAATTGTACTTTTATTGACATAAACAAATTACTGAATAACTGCACCAGCTTAAATACAATATCGTCTAAAAATAAAATATGTACTAAATTGAATATAGAAATAGATTATCTAAAATATGAGCACGATTATATTAAAAATGGGCTAAAATTAAAAAAGGATTCAAATAAGATCAATTACATTTCAAAGAATAGCGCGAACATGCAAGTATATAAAAAAGGCACAATACCATATTACTTCCCTGTTAAAGCAAAAGAATCACCAAATAAAACAACACAAAAACTCGAAAACAAAATTCATGATTTTTTTCGTTCCTAACAATAATAACAATTTATTCGTAATCCTTCATCAAAATATACAGGGATTATCTTCAAAAAAAGAACTTATGGAAGTGACTCTCTCGGAACTAAATCAAGATTTGTCCCCGGATGTGCTTTGTTTTTCAGAGACTTTCATAAAGTGTGGTGAGGAAAAAAATATCAATATACATAATTACGAACTTGCGGCCCACTATTCACGAAACAAGAAAAGGGGTGGAACCTGCATAATGGTAAAAAAAGGTATAGCATTCAAGCAAGTAACCATTTTCGACGAGGCTTCAGCCAACTTTCATTTTGAATGTTGCTCAATAAAAATACCTTATCACAACATAATTATTGTCTGCGTATACCGTTCTTCAACTGCTACAAAAAAAAGGCATTTTGAATGTTTTTTCGATAAACTGGAGTTTGTGCTTAGTAAATATTTGCATAAGCACTCGAAGCAAAAAATTGTGATTGTGGGAGATATCAACATAAATACTTTAATAAGAAATAATGTGACCAACAACTTACTAGATATTCTCCAAAATTATAATCTTACTCAGCATATCACGGAACCTACTAGAGACCTATCATGTATTGACCATATATTTAGTAATATTAAAGGTGCAACTGGACTTAACCTCCCTCTCTGTTTATCGGACCACGATACTGCGCAAATTCTTGGTTTCAGTACTATATCAAAGACTTCTCCCCCAAAAACCTTATACACCTATAGGAGGGACTATTCTTCTGAAAATATAGATAAGTTTAAAAAATATTTGGCGAGCCTTTCCTTCTCCGATGTTTACAGCGAAACAGAACCTAATACTGCGTTTAATAAATTTCATGATTGGCTATGCCTTCTTTACAAACTCTGCTTCCCATATAAAAAAGTTAGACTTTCTTCAAAATCCTATTTAAAATGGATTTCTAAGGGAATCAGGAATAGCTGCGCGAAAAATAGAGTCCTAAGAAAAAACTACTATAGGAGAAAAACTCCTCAAAATAAACACAAATACAAAGTTTATTCAAAACTACTTAAAAAATGCATACTATGTTCTAAAAAAATAACTAATAATAAATATGTGATAAACAGCAAAAATACTTGCAAAGCTACTTGGAAGGTCATACAGGATGAAATAGATACCAAGCCGCAATATAATAACTACATTGACTTTATTGAATATGACAACAAATTTATTACTATTCCTACACAAATCGCAAATACTTTTAATAATTTCTTCATTGAATTGACAAACAAAGATATCCAAAATAATATACCAAAAAATAAATCCAATCTAATTTTAAATAATTCTATTTATCTACACCCTGTTGACGAATATGATATAAATAAAGTAATAATGACCTTGAATAATAGTGACTCAGAAGGGTATGACGGCATTTGTACTAAAGTAATTAAGGCATGCAACAAAGAAATAGGTAGGGTTTTGGCATTTTTAATAAACTTATCAATAATCTCTGGTATCTTTCCTGATAAACTTAAATTTTCCTTGATTAAGCCTTTATTCAAAAAAGACAAAAAATCAATTTTGAATAATTACCGCCCTATTGCGCTCGTGCCAATTTTGTCAAAAGTATATAAAAAAATTATGCATACTAAACTCACATCGTTCTTTGACAAGTATCATGTCCTGAATCCCACTCAGTATGGGTTCCAGAGGGGAAAATCTACTACACATGCTGTTTTCGATATGGTAAATGAGACACTAACGTGCCTTAATGCTAATAATTATACAACTGCACTCTTCTTTGACATGTCGAAGGCTTTCGATTTTGTCTCACATAATTCATTACTGGTAAAATTGGAAAAATGTGGCATTAGAGGCACTGCTTTAAGTTGGATTAAAAGTTACTTGCAAAATAGACGTCAATCTGTTGAAATAAGCAAACCAGACAGTAATCATGTGGTCCTAAATCACAAATCAGATTTTAAAGAAAACAAATATGGAGTTCCACAGGGTAGCGTTTTGGGACCACTGTTGTTCTTAGTATATATAAATAATCTTCCGGATGTAACTAAACACAAATGCATTTTATTTGCTGACGACATATCTGTAATAGTAAAAACAGATGGTAAACAATCACTTAAAGATCACATTAATGATATTAACAGTACTGTAAAAACAATAATAGAATGGCTTAAAAATAACAACCTACTTGTAAATCTTGACAAAACTTATTTTATAAATTTCAATGACATATTATACCAGACAATGAACATTAATTTTGAAGGACAAACACTAAAAAGTACAAATATGACAAAATTCCTAGGTATATGGATTGATCAAAAACTAAATTGGAAATGTCAAGTTGAACATGTATGTAAAAAAGTAAATAGATTTTCGTACGCACTTTATAAACTAAGCAAAGTAGCCACAAAAAATACAGCACTTACTGCGTACTTTGCATATGTGGAATCCGTACTGCGATACGGGCTTATTATATGGGGCAATAGCACAGATGCAAAAAAAGGCATTCATTGCCCAAAAAAAAATGTATTAGAGCAATATGTGGCGCTGCACCTGATGAGCCTTGCAGGCCGCTATTTGTATCTCTAAAAATACTACCACTCCCATGCCTGTACATTTTTGAAATTGCAAAATTTGTAAAACAAAACATGTATTATTTCAGACAAGCAAAAGAGGTTTATACGCAAAATACCAGAAATGGCAATAGACTTGCTGCTGAAATTATACCCAAGAGTGCTCGGTTTAAAAAAAATTGCTTCTGGATGTGTATGCTCATATTTAATAAAATACCCCGACATATCAAAGACTTGCCCCTTAATAGATTTAAAGGCGCCCTTTACAGGTGGCTAAATGATCATTGTTTTTATAATGTGAATGACTACCTAAATTTGACATGATGTGACACAACAGTAGTTATATATTTTTAATTGCATTTTCAATTTTAATTATTTTTAAATTTGTATGTATTGGTATTATGTATTGATAATTTCTAACTGATGACTATTTTATGATATATTTTAATTAAATTCGCTATTTTAATAAAACACTAAATAATCTTAATAATAAAAAATGTATTTGCATGCTATCCATTGATGGCTGAAAAAGCTGTACTATACTTTGTAATAACCACCTTAATGTAACCTTTTTCAAAGCAAATAAATCTTCATTTCATTTCATTTCATTTCATTTCATTTCATTTCACAAACGCTCTTTTTATATTCTCTTCGATTTCATGTAGATGATTGAAATTTGCCAAAAGTAGTTTTAATATGAAGTTTGACAAATACAAATTTGATGAAGAAATACAATTTTTTGAAACTGTTTTATGAACTACTATCAAGCTTCTCAATATTATTCACAAAACTACAGTTATTTAAGTAATAAATTGATAGATGTTTTATATAGTAAATTTGGAAAAATAAATAAAACATAATATAATAAATATAACAAAGTTTGAAAAAGTTAATAAAACATATACTAAATATAACAAAAGATCGATCAATTAAGGAAAGTAAAGGTTTTTTTACATGACTTTTGTAAAATTACATTGTTTCATTTTATTAATATCCTTAAGTTTCCTCCAGCTTTTTTATTTTTAAATTTCTTTTTAAATTTCTCTCTTTACATATTATAATAACAACATGATAATTAATAGACTTGTATATATTACATATAATAATGTATATTTCAAAATTCCGTGTCAGTATGCAACTTTCTATTTAAAACAAAAAGTAACTGGCTTCTAATATTGCTATATCTATGTTGCAGCCAACTAGCTTTTTACTATTAACTAGATGCCTTAATAAAAAATATTAAGCCCATGCGTTTCAGCCGATACGTTTAATACAACATTTCAAACCGAATTATGCCCTTTGTGCTATATTATATAAATATACGCGGCTTTAAGTTGGTCCAGGCGCACCTTAACCTACTGTCGCTAATTTTACAAGATAGTTGTAATGTTCATTAGATACATCGACGGAATGTCATTCAGGCCGCTAGTTGAATGCCGTCCTTTACTAAAAAGGCTAGGCTGTTAATTGAGAGGCTAATTTAGCTAGTTGGCTTTGACATCTTCATTTAAATATAAATATCCGTTTGTTAAAAATCTTAAATATCGATTAGAAGTCGATATCACTTAAAATTTTTATATAATGTTGCTTTTCAACCCCCAAATTCCTATGTATATTTTTTGAAATCCATAGTTGGGGCTGGATATTGAACAGACTCAAACGTTATAAGCTTAATGGTTAAACAGTTAAAAAAACCGACTACGTAAATAAACGAAAAATTTTAAACTCCATGTCACTTCCACGACTAAAACAAAACCAACAATTCCCCATATGTTAAAATTCACCAACCCGTTTAGGCTACAGAGCATGCTAAAGAAATCGACATAATACAAGTACAATACACAAAAGCTCTCCTTCTGGTGCGGTCAGGTAAAAAATAAAATCTTGCTTTTTATGGCGTCAATAAAATTATATGGATTTAACACCAACAGTGGATCTTTTGTCGTTTATAAAACAAAGACAATTAAATTCTGCATAATGTATTAAATATACAATAAATTGAAGTGAGGCAATATAAATCGGATAATTTGCCCTCCATTCATAGCTACAGCTACTATATAAACAGATAATCTGTTTAGTTCAAACTAAATATATAAAGTAATCTAATAATTTATTACAAAGTTAATATTTCGTATGGCAATGTTAAAGTATAACTTTTTGCATTAATGTACTCCGGCAATTTTTCTCCCTTCTGTCAACCTAGCCAGCCTCTGGTTGCTCTGTCGACTAAATTAAGTAAACAATCCATAAATAAACAGTTTTCAAATATTATTGCATGTTTTAATTTATCAATAATTTTCTTGATTGGATACAATTATTTCTTCATATGGTGGGTAACTTCAATTAAAACATTTTTTTCTGAAAAATGTATAATCAAATTAGGTAAACAAAAAATATATAAATGTTATGGTCCAAGTGATTAATCAGGCATTATTCAAAATGTCCGGACAGTTTGAAAATGCGCAATATGAGTAGATAATATGATAAAAACCGGGCTTTATTAATATGTTCGTTACTGTTACCGCTACCTAATCTAGGTTAGGTTAGAACTTTAAGTTGGTTTAGGTTTCATAAGGTAACTAAGGTCAGGTTAGAATTTTTTTGACGTCACATAACTAAATATAATGGGAATAAAGATTTTCATAAAGTCTTTTTTTCGTGGCAACTATGGCAAAGAAGAGCCGTGGCAACTCAGGTGGTGAACGCTTGCTGTAAATTTCACAATACGCGAGCAAAACGTGTTTGATACCTTCCGGCAGCAACAAAACTGTTGATTGCAATTTTAAGTGCTGATTTAACACGTGCTCTGCTCTGAAGGAAAACATCGTGAGGAAACCTGCATGTCCGAGAAATAATAAAAACATATTTTGAAGATATGCGGAGTTCGCCAACACGCATTGGGGAAGTGCATAGGACACATCCTTGCTCCGAAACTTTCTCAGATATGAAGGGATGCTTATGCCCATCCGTGGAAACGTATGTACGAGGTAACTATAACTTTAACTTTTATTGCAAATATCCCCCCTACGAGGCAATCCATAGGGGAAGCCTATGTTTAGCAATGCTTTAACGATAGGATATATATCATGACAAATTGGGTTTATGATCTATTGAAGGGTTTTTAACAAAATTTCCTTATTTACCAAAATAGCCTTGAATATATGGTGCGTTGTAACAAACACCTATAAACTACGCCGCACGTTGCGAAGAAAATGAAATTATTTTGTAAGTCAATTAATATGTTATCCAACATGTATCGAAATACCTCTTTATTCTGAATTTAAGAGATGTACCATACAAATTCCTTGGGGGGAAAAAAGTGCTAAATGACAATTTCCAAAGATTTGTTGGCATTTGTTGGCAAATATTTCGTGGAAGTAGAGTAAAACCTTTAGCGTAACCTTGAAGTTTTTATTGTACAGTGTATGGACTTCACATATTTATATATATTTTGTTTGAAATAAATGCTATTATTATATATCTTTTATTATTTTTTACTTCGATATTTTCTTCTTAATGTCAAGCATTTAATAAATAAGCAAGTATTCTTTTTTTCATTTATTAGACAAGTTGATATTCCAAAATATTTAAAGTTAGTAAGTAAGCTAACTTTAACTAAAAAATCTAAATAAAAAAAATACGTGGTAGAGCCATGCAGTAGTTATATTAGTAGTATAGTTGTAGCACGAAAGGATCAGCTTGACTGGGGTAGAAACAGGCTCTCACTGAATACCAGCGTATTACATACCAGCTCAATGCTGTATTTCGTATGATAAGTGTAGTCCATCTAAGTCCTCAGGTGTACAACGCATCTGCATTTTGATTCTTAACCGTGGGTAAATGTGGATGTCTATGGGTCACAGCAACCACCATCATCATGTAGACTGTGTGCTCGTGTCACCCTTATTCTATATAAGTACAACTAATAAAATAATAGGAAATAACGTAATATAATTTATACGTGAAGTTAATTTAATTGTCGTTGATTTCATTCATTTTTAGATTTCCCAACCCAAAAAATAAAACGGAGCCCTATTAATGCCAATATGCTGTCTGTCTGCCCGTTTGTTCATCTGTCTATTCCTATGCCAGAGATCTCTATTTCAAAATTAGAAATTCAATAAATTCCGATACATAGAAAATGTGCTGAATTTTGCTTACATCTATATATGATTGCCGTTGTTTAGATCTCATGGTTGAATTAAGATTTATATTTTTTATAATTTTAACTTCAATATTAAAGAATCGGGGTGTGTAAGTTTGCAGTTTTGGACCGTTTTTAATTGGTGGTGTATCTTAAAAAATTAAGAACAACAGTTAGTAATTCTAAAATTTTGTATAATATGTACTATAATATACTGACTCAAATCAATAAATACGAAATACAAAGATTGATAATTATAGTGTAAACCATAACTTAAAGAAACGATAATTTTTAGAATATAAGAGGCAAAAATGTATTTGTATCGTAATGTATGTTTTAACGTTAAACAATATTTTAAAGTGTGTAGCAAATAAGTGAATTCTGTAAAGTAGTTATTTGTTCAATAATACGACCATCCCATCATAAGTCTACTGCCGAACATAAGCATTTCCCATAGATTGCCACAAATTACGATCCAGAGCCATTTACACTCATCGAATCCCTGCGTAATTAATCAGATTGTCACGCCATTTTGTGATGGGGGGGGGATTACACAGCAATATAATTTCCCCGCCACCGTATTACGGTTGACTGTTTTAACCCTGATAGGCGTCCATCGACCGTTATACGGTGGTCACGTAGTTGTCCCAAATAATATTTAAATGAAATGCCAAATCATCTTTTTCTAATGTACAGTATATTGAAACTAATAAAACGTTTAACAGAGCTAATACACGAACACGTATAGTTTCGACGTTCTTTAATACAAACAGTCAGCTAAACTTATCAGTAGGTGATGTTATGAGAAAACATCAAAAACCATTGTTATATGATAAAAAAGGATATAGACAGTGCTTTAAATAAATCTAAAAAACAAAATTTTAAGACCATGTTTTACCGTGATACGGTGGCTGCATGCCCCGAATTTCGAATTCATAATGGCTGCGACAAATTTACATAGAAGCCTAAAAATATTTGTGGTCTTCTAAGTTGGTATTTAAATAAAAATATAAATTATTATAAAGTGCAAAGGTTCAAGGACGGAACTTTGAGCTGTGCCTCCGGTTACTTTGACTGATATGCTGTAGCTTTCACAAATTCTAACACGGTAGCTTCTATTAGTCAGATAGTTTTTAAACCAATTTAAAAGAGGTCCACGAATACCTGTACTATCTAACTTCCTAATCAGCTTATTATGATCTAATGTATCAAAAGTACGAGAAAAACATGTAATGTCTGAATCATCAATAAATTAACTTGATCTGTGAGTTCCGATAATAGCATTGCAGTATTCTTACCGGGCCGTCAATACTTTTTGGCGAGATCGGATGATCCATTCTATAATGACGTCATTTCTAGTGATAAAGGGCTTACCCCTCTATCCTTAGCCAACGAGCAATGGCAGGACCCAGCAGTGCTTAGCATCTCCGACTGGGAGACCGTATGGCAGGAGAAGGAGCTCCACGGGAGGTACTACAAGGCTCTACATGAGCCCTTCGTAGATACAGTCGCCTCCCTCATCTGGCTACGTTCCGGTGACCTCTTCGGGGAAACCGAGGGTTTTGTCTGTGCAATACAGGATCAGGTTATTAAGACCAACAACTATCGGAGATACATCCTAAAGGATGGCACCGTCGACGTCTGTCGAGCTTGTCGCAATCCCGGGGAGTCACTTAGGCATATCATCTCCGGTTGTTCGGCGCTTTCTAACTCTGAGTACTTGCACAGGCACAACCTAGTAGCCAGAATTCTACACCAGGAGCTCGCTCTGAAATACAGTCTCGTGGACCGGAAAGTGCCGTATTACAAGTACTTGCCGAAAGCCGTGCTCGAAAATGATCGCGCCAGGCTCTACTGGAACCGAGCCATCATCACACACAGGACTATTCTTGCGAATAAGCCTGATATTGTGCTGATGGACCGGGCACAGTCAAGGATATTTTTGGTCAACATTACCATTCCGTATGACGAGAACCTCGTGAAGGCCGAAACAGATAAGCGAACAAAATATCTGGACCTGGCTCACGAGGTGACCGACATGTGGGGTGGTCGGCCGACCGAAATTATTCCTGTAGTCGTCTCTGCGAATGGGCTAATCCCAGCCAGCCTCTCGGGTCATCTGAGGCGACTGGGACTCCGTGACGGATCGCTCCGGGCTCAAATGCAGAAGGCAGTGGTCCTCGGTACCGCCCGCATCGTCCGACGGTTTCTTTCCCTTTCCTCCTAACCCTCGGCCGTTTGGTCTCCTCTGCCGAGGGCTTCCATCTGGTTGGATCTTTATTTATTTGTGTATTTTTTGTATTTATTTTATTTTATTGATATTTATGTATATTTATCCTTTCATTTTCATTTATAATTATATATTTATAGAGACCAACCAGATGAGAAAACTATACAGATACCCCTAAAATAATAATAATATTCCACAACTATCACACAACGCCATCAGGTCCCAAGCTAAGCAGAGCTTGTGTTATCGTCGCCTCAGTGCTTGTTAGGCCAATAGACCATTTGAGTAATTTTACAGGAGCAATGTTTTTTTGTTTTTCTATGCTATGACTCAAATAAAGCCGTAATGTTCGGTAGTTTCCAAAACTGTGGCACATCTGGACTTCTAATAATCTGTAAAAAATAAAAACTTCTGACTTTAACATTGTGTAAAACCGGTTTAAAAATGGATATTGGACAAAAAAACGAAACTATAATTACGTTAATGGATATACACTACATTCCTTGGGATGTTAGCCAAAAAGCAACCAAAAGTATTCTGTGCTTGTTTGCCCTATAGCCTTACTTCACAATAAAGGGTGTGAAATTAAACAAATCCACTGCGCATCATTATTGTATGTTATAATAAAAGTAATAAATAAATTATAAATTGTTATTTAACAGACTATGATCTTATCTAACATGCCTGCATTAAAATTAAATGTTGAATTTATAGATATATACTACCGGTGCCCTGCGGTGTCACTCGCGTATATATATATACTTGACAAAAATGTGATTATTGTGTGGGAAAGGAATTTATGTGCTGAATTACTTCTTCTATTTTGCTTTCGGCGGTCTGTTTTTTAAGTGTTTTCCTTTAGAGGGTGTGGGAATCAATTTCAATTTGTTGTTGTAAAGTTTTTTGTAGAAATAACAAATTCTTTTAGCCGATATATGCAAAGTACCACAAAAAAACTTCTGACACACTTTCACTTTTTGCTCGTTTTTCGAAAAGAAGTACTATATACTAATTCTTCAAATAGTTATTTTTACTCTAATATATTATAAATGTGAAAGTTTGTGGGGATAGATAGATGGATGTTTGTTACTTTTTCACGCAAAAACTACTGAACGGATTTTGATGTAACTTTGCACCCGGATGACTTATATCCTGGATAACACAGGCTACTTTTTTCTCATGAAACAGCAGGGTGACACTAGTACTTTATATTTTATCTACGTATACTTTTTTCGATTATCAACCTACGGTTCTTTTTATTTTTAACCGACTTTCAAAAAGGAGGAGGCTATGTATTCGATGCATATTTTTCGTTTACAAGTGATCCTCAGGTATTTTGGTTTCCTATTGTGGGGGCCATAAATAATTCTATCTTGTTATTGTGATTTCCTTGTCAAATAAGTTATTTTGTGTTTGTATTTTTTGTGTTACCAGTTGTGCCCCACGGTTTCACCCGAGTAAGGCCCGTTCCTAGATTACTGGAACAAAAATTAGCCTATGTTCTTCTTTAGAGTTTCATCTATCTATGTACAAAATTTCCTCAAAATTTGTTCAGCGATTTAGGCGTGAAAGCTTAACAAACATTCAAACAAAATCACTTTCGCATTTATACCTAATATTAGTAAGTACATTTATATGCTCAGTTAAACATATTAAAAGCCCTTTAAAAAAATTCCCGAAACCCCCTCCAACCTTGAATCACTTAATAACGCCTTCAAACGCATACACACCAAATAAATAAACTGAACAAACAAACAAACGCGTAGTGCCCGTTCCCATAAGAAAAAGGATATCCCAAATTATTTAGTATCAAATTATATCTTTAAGTGAAAATCCCGTCTAAATTGGTCCAGCCGACCCAGAGATTCGACCGTTTGAAAAAACAAACAAACTCTTCAGCATTGTGAGTATGATTCTGAACCACCCTGTATTACAGACACAACGTGACCTAAACTAATACTACAATGACTAAAATCAACTTACATTTTGTAGTATGCAGTACTGCGGTTATACCGTTTATCACAACTGATCCAGGACATAATTTTCAAAGTTATGGAAACACTTTCCACCTCGTTTCACTTGTAAATTCACCGAAAAACTTAAAAAAATCTTGCAGTTCTAACACCGTTTTGCGTCGCGATAGATTGTAAATAAACAATATGGCGGAACAGCGAGGTGTGACGTCATGAGCGAGCGGGCCTGTGATTGGTTAATTTGAGGATATACGGCAAACAAGCACGCGCTGGGAATTCCGCTATATGAATGTTGGTTCATTTGTGGTGGTAAGCCATACAAGCACGAAAATTAAAATTGTAACTGTGGATATTGGTTTTTTAATATAGTCTGTTACTCGTTTATTGGTATAGTTACACGAGTCATTCTTGATTTAGATTGTGTAGAATTTCATTCTTAAACATACTACATTCAAAGGTCATTTTCGTCCAAATTGGTCTGTTGGCCAAACAAGCACTGAGGCGACGTTATGGGTACTAGACAACTGATAAACATACTTATATATTTCTAAATACATAAATATTATAGATAAATTACACCCAGACACAGAACAAATGATCGTCCTCATCACACAAACATTTGTCCTGGGTGGTAATCGAACCCACGACCTCCGGCACAGCAGTCAGGGTCACTAATCACTAGACCAACAGGCCAGTCAAAAATAATGATTGTTCGGGAGGCCATCTGGGAGTTAAATGAACTCTACTGAAGATCCAAGAATGGTTATACTGGGTCCACTGTTGAGACGATGTCGAGGATCGGTGTCGCAAATGTACAACTTGTGCGGCTGTGAAGGGACCTCAGACTCGTTGTAGAGGTGCATTGAAATTGTGCAATGTTGGTTCACCATGGGAGAGGACAGCCCTTGACGATGCGGAGACGTCTCAGAAAGGTGCAATAGGTACACCCAAGATCATCCATGTGGATCGAGGGGGCAGTGTTGCGCGCCACAGTTGATGTCTATTAATTCCCCTAGCGCCACTTAGTATCGGGTAGCTGAGCGAGGAGAGCTTTCTAGAAAATGCCATGCTGCAACTTTCCACCTACAGCGTCATCTAGTATCAAATATAAGAACTAAGCTTTCTAGAAAACTCCATACATACCAACTTTCTACACCTGACCGGTATTTGCTGGAATATTCCTGATGTTTCGGTGGAAAAGGGCTATGTAAAATCGTTATGGACCGCGATCGTGGCAGTATAGAATTGGCGATACGAGCAAAGCTTTCGGAGTGAAATAAAGTGAACTAAAGTGTTAAGTGTGATTAATTATAAGTGTAATTTAAGTTTTAATTGGTGTTCAGCAATTAAAGTGTCAATTTTGGTAATTAAATCGGCAGTTTATACTATCACAAACCCTAAGATCTTAGCAGTAAGTTCAATGTTACTCCATTTTAAAAAAATAGTCAAAGTTCCTACACGACACTGGTTTTGCAATATGAGATTCTTCACTTGTTACACGTATTGATTTCTTAAATTTACGCGAACACTATACATTGAATAAAACTAAATTTACGGATTCTATCGCGTTTATTTAATTAACTTTATTATTAAATAAACGCGATAGAATTCGTAAATTTAGTTTTATTCAATTGTTACACGTATGTTATTAACACTCTGGGCCTATTGCATAATTATTTTAGCTTTTAGTTTATAATTATCGTCTTCACTTTTCGATTGTTTAAAGGGCTCTCCTTAGTCAACATTTTCAGAACTCGTCATTTGTATCTTTTTTAGAAATAAAGTAACATAGAAAAAAAGTAAAGTATTGTAACATCCAACATCAAGCAAAAGTAGCGAGGCGTAATAATTGTTCCATCCCATAAAAGAAGAAGCATTAGGCTTCGCCATGCTAACTTTGGTTTTAAGTTAGATAATCACATTAAATAGCTTATATATATATTTTTTTTCAATTTAAATCCAGAAAACGCGAAGTTTTGCAACTTTACTCGGTTATTGCGTTCTACGCTTCCGAATATAAGTACTTATCGAATTAGTAATAAAATCTACGTTACGGTAGTTGCATCAGGGAGAAAACTTTGTTAAGCTCTTAATTAACCGTGTTGGAAATTCATGAATGTCCCTTAAGCAACGTGAATACTCATAGGAGTTCTGAGGAACTTATTTGAATAATGTTTATGAGGTAATGAAAATTACATCATATAATATGCATTAAACTCCTTATTCAAATTTGTAGCTGGACCCGCGCATTGACGTAGTGTTTGGAAATTGCCGAGTATATTTTCTTTTATGGTGACTCATTTATGTGTGAAATAAGTATTGTTTTATCGACAGACGAGCCTTTTTCCTAGATAGAGTTATTTAATCACAAGAGATCATGCACGCACGCACACATGTACACACGCCTGCACGAAAATTTGTAACATTCACACACGTTGTATATTAGTGTGATAGAAAATTAAATTTAAACCAGCCCACTTTACTTTTACCGACCTGCCTATATAGGTAGTACTTTGAATAAGCCTTTAAAGTAATATACTCCTATGGCGCAATTTTGGGAAGGCCGACTATAGTTAAATGTGCTAATTCAGAAGTTTTTTTTTTATCCCGTGCTCCGTCTACGAATTACAATTGGATCTTATATCCAGACTATCTCAAATCCCTACAGAATCGTGTAAAACTTTCACTTGAAAAAGGTTTCGAAAACATGCAATGATCTTAGGAAAAATCTAAACAGTATTATGACAACCATTCGCGACTTGTTCTGTATAAAGTCGGAGATTATATTATATATTTCACAAATCTGCGAAAAGCCCTTTCGCTAATTTGAAAAGGACCGTACAAGTTTGTAAAAATCAACGGCAAAAACATTGGCCTTACTTTTAAGTAGACGTCGAGTAACAAAGTTAAACTTACTCCTATACCTGAAATGAACTGGTTGTAGTAGTAAGACTGCTGATCATGAGGTCCTGACTTCAAATCTCGGGTTGGACCAAAAAACCAATTATTGAGTTTTTCTGTCAAGAAATTCTCAGTAGCTGCCCCTCCGTCCTCCGTCTCACCCCCGTGCCTCGGAAAGCACGTAAAGCCGTTAGTCCTGCGCCTGATCTCTCTCCGATCGTGTCGGTTTATCGTCCCATCGGATTACGAGAGTGAGGGAATAGAGAGTGCACCTGTGCTTGCGAATACACTTGGGCACCTCCTCCTGTCCTGCGCCGATGGCTAGCCTCCGTTGAGGCTGGCCGCCGTGGCCGAAATTTGGTCTAGAGGACATTATTATTATACCTGAAATGTAGCCCCAGTTTATACTTTATAATAATTTTAATTATATTCTATTAAGGCAATTTCATATAAGGTCGCAGTGTGGTAAAAAGTACGTATAACCTGTGAAGAATCTCATATTGCTAAACCATTGTCTTGCGAGATCTTTAACTATTATTTAAACAGTAAGGTGTAAGACAGGGCGACGTTATATTCTCGAAACTATTCATCGCTGCATTATAGAATGTTTTTAAGCTACTGGACTGGAAAGGATACGATATTAACATCAACGAAAGAGTACGTACCAGTTGAGTGTAGAAATGGCGAGTACATCACTCATCTACGATTTGCCGACAATATAGTTCTGATGGCAGATTTACTGGAGGACCTAAGCACTATGCCTAATGACCTAAATAGTGTCTCCAAAGGGATAGGTCTTAAGTTAAACATGGACAAATCAAAGATCATGTGTAACGTCCATGTCACACCTATTTCGGTATTTATTTGAAGCACTAAGCTCGAATTAGTTGACACGTTTGTTTATCTGGGAAAAATAGTCAAACTAGGTAAGTATCATTTTGACCGAAAGGTCAATTTTCAGATTTAACTCGGCTGGGAAATTACGACACATCTTCTCGTCAGTTGTTCCTCAAAACCTGAAAACGAAATTATACTAAGTCGATGGATACAGGTGGCTCAGTACCGTGCTTTGTACCATATCTTCTTGGGGGAGGCCTATGCAGAGGAGGCCGAGCAGTGGATTTGTGAATGGCTGCATAGATGATGATGAACTATGACGATTTTTAATGACTGATATGTAGGTATGTAGGTTGTTTTGTGCTTGATGAAAATCAAGCAAGCTGCTGATAATTTTACGTTAACTTGATGTTACCATTTATTTTTTTATAGGACAGGATGACAAACGAGCACACAGTCCACCTGATGGTAAGTGGTTGCTGTGGCCCATAGACATCAAAGGTGTCACACAGTGATGTAAAAAAAGGTGCAAGAGGTCCACGTGGGTCTGTCACACAGTCACTGACGCATTATTATCGGGCCGATAATGCTCGGGACGAGCATGTCTTAGGAGGGGGCAGTGTTGCGCGCCATAAAGTGTTGAGAGGGCTTTCTGTAGGATTCTTTGCTAGAATTTTCGAGATTCTACTCGAAAATTTTAGACGTTTTCAGTGGAAAAGGTCCTATATAAAGTCGGTTAGGAGGGCGATCCGTGTAGTATTAAATTGTAGACACAAGAAAAGACTTCGGAGAGAAATAAAGGAAACTAAAATGTTAAGTGTGATTAATTATTAGTGTGTTTTAAGTTTTAATTTGTGTGCGGTACATAAAGGGTGAATTTTGGTAATTCTGTCGGCATTTTTTATTGTCACGAACCCTAAACTCGTAACAATATGTTCTACTAAGACCTTAACATTAGGAATCTAACATTTTGTTAAACGAAATCGTGTCTAACAATCGTATTGAACGTATGAAGGTGATGGACAAAATGTGCCCAAACTTTACTAATATTAATCTGTTATTATTAATTTAAATAAAACAAACAAAGAATTTTGAATAACCAGTAACATTTCATAGCTGCTGTTAAAAATACAAGTTTAATCCCTCAGTCCCCTTAAAATTCCCATGTAGTCGAATGCGCCTGGCAAATCTCGAGCGGTCGCATGCAAGCGCACCCTCCCAAAGCACTTAAAACCGTTAAAACTTATATTTAGAGACTTTTTTCTATAAAAAATTTTGGCATTATAAATTTTTATAATTCTTTTTATAATAGTTAGGTTTTACTTCATTAAAAAAAGATTTAATTGCATTTTGATTACAAAAAAAAAACATACCGAGCGGATGACGGCAGCGTGAAAATCACAATTATTTCTATATACTCGAAATTGTTTACGTAAAAAGACGATTTATATTCACACAAAAACTTTTTTAACAATTTTATAATAAAATACTTTAGGAAATACTAATAAATCACTAAAAAAATCCAAAACTCAACACAACAACATCCAAATGAAAATGGCGTACGTATTTAATGTAGAATATAAATTAATATCCATAGATTAACTGTTTGTTATTCCACTAGAGGATAGAAATTTTCATATTGATTTATGGTGTGTGGGTGGGTGCGGTCAAATTTGATGATAGAAATAATAAATCGATAAAATAAATGACGTAATGTATAGTTAGAAGCAATTGCAAGGTAAGTCTGCGGTACTCGGGTTCCAAGCGGTGCTCGTGGCCAATACTATTAGAATCGGTAACTATGTAGGTTGTTACACCTATGCAAGGTGCGATGTTAAAATTTTATAAGTCCTCTAAAACATTTAATAAAATCATAATGATATGGAATTTCATTTGAATCCCGAATAGACATATCGTAATTCTTTGCGGAGTCCGAAGTAACTTAAGGTCAATATGGACAAAAATATAATCCACTAAATCTTCTGTCTTAAAACTCTTAAGGCCAGCTATAAGTACAGCGTATATATCTATAAACTGCCCTAAATCTGCGGAACCTGAAGCAGAAGGCTTTTGAAATAATAACTGGCTTAGATAGCCTCGAGCTAAAGCGCGTTTATCGTGGTATTTAGAGATAACAGCATCCCATACCAGTCTATAATTTTCGGCAGTTGGTACAAACCCAGCCGCAATGTATTTATCCTTTCAGTTATATGATTCAATAAATAATTGATGCGTTTCGAATCAGTCAGCAACTGATTATCGTAAATAATCATTTTAAAGTATTTTTTTAAATTAAAACTCTTAAATAATTTCATTAAATTTAGGAAGCTTAATGCGGGTTACATACAATGTAAGTAAAGTGTTGTTAATTGCACAGTAGAAATCACTTAAGACAGTGATGGATTATTAATTTACTTAAAAATAATATTTAAAGAATTGAACTCTTTACGACGCAAAAATGTTAATAAAGTAATTGATACAATAATATGTCGCCAAAATAAATAACGTATCTAAACCAACAACAACATTACCAATCTATGCCTCAATCTCGCTGCAACATCACCTTCTTTGATTGTACTAAAATAAATAGGTCATGGTGAGGGACAGAATAACGAGAATGATTAAGATTCTGCAATAGGTTTTCATTTCAAAACGAATTTGATTTAAAAATGCTCTTAAAATAATTTTCAATGCAGTACAGATAAGCTATTAAACTCTCAGTACATTACACACAGCTACCGTTCTTCTGTGAGAGGTTCTGGTACATTTTTAAAATTTTAAAAGGAAAGTGACTCTGAAGGCTTTTAATGTGTTTGACCTTTATCAATAAATTCAGGTAAATCTTAGAAAGTGTACGTGTACTATTTTTTAAACATATACGATGATTGTAAAGGATACTTATTTTATTGGTTTCAATAGTGAGACAAGCCATAACATTACAAATATAAATAAACATTTACAGGCCAATCAATAACTTGATGTTTTGTCAATTTTAAGAGTTAATCATTCACGATGGATTGGCTTTTGTCGTCGACACATTCGTGAGCCGTAAAATTAGGTCTTTGCTAGTAAAAATGCCGTTTAGTTGATCTAGCTACTTTGATATTATGATGTTTTGATTTTAAATTCAAATAAAGTATTAATTTGTTTCTTTAGCCTTTGTTTTTTTCTTCCATGTTGTTTAATTAAATTAAAGTTAATAAAGTACAGCATTGGGACATCTTCCTCTCATTTTTGAGTGGATTTTAGGGTAAGGAAATGTCCGCCGGGCTGTGTCAATGTGTGTTGGCGAACTATCACTATGTTAACTACAGAATATAAGGAGTGTTATTTTAACTAAACGTTCCAACGTAGAGATATCGGAGATAACGGAGAGATATAAATATCTTATATGTACTTACCACTACTAAAAAACGAACAATGCGTTCATGGTTCACTTGCTTTCTTTCCAAAAAAAATTAACTTCAAAAATGGCCGTCTGGAGAAGAAGGTTCGAACTTAGGACTAGTGGAAGCGTACCGTCAGTATTTGGTGTAAGAGTCAGTACTATATTAGATAATTTGCAACAAATCGGTAAAATAAAGTAAATTGACTTGACAAATGGGTATCTAAAAGTGGGTCTACGTTATAGGAGCCGAACACGAGCTCAGCACAAGCTGAGCCGCTCCACTCGTGGTGTCAGGTATTGACGTACAACGAGTCTATAACGATCGCACTGCGAACGTGACGCTAGTTCCTTTGTATTCGTCAAAAACCGACAATAGGCGGAGCATAGTCGAGCACGAACCAAATGCTCGAAGTGCGCTCATTCGAGGCTTGTAAGTCGGTCCACACTACACAAGTTTGAGCTCGGCTCATGCTCAACTCGTGCTTGGCTTCTCTAGCGTAGATCCACCTTAAAGAACTGAGTGACTTACAGAGAGAGGCAGGCGTTAAATCTTGCATCATATCGCTGAAGCGTCATGGAGAAGAGGGAATTCGGAGTCATTTTAGTTCAAATTTGATTGGCTAAGATTATAATTCCAAAGAAGCAGTGAAATACGCCTTTAAAGAGTTTACCGATTCTCTTGCAAGAGACTACTTGAGCGAGGGCATCTTTACTAAATACATAAATTACCAAATGGCATGTATTTTACAATAGCTTGGATAATATTTTAATTAAACTTTTTGTCTAAGATAATGATTTCGTTTTATCCCATACAAAACGGCAATCACATACTTAAAGATTAAATAAAAGAGACCTAGTTAATTCAACGTCATCATCATCATTCATGCAAATATAAAAAAAAGTACAAGCAAGTAGATGGTGTGGCGATGGGCTCACCTGTATCTCCCATTGTCGCCGACATATTCATGGAAGACTTTGAGGAGAAAGCCCTGCTTAGTTCTCCCATAAATCCAAGATTCTACAAGCGGTACGTAGACGACACTTTCACAATTCTACCTTTAGATAAAGTAACTGCATTTTTAGACCATCTTAACTCTATAAATTCTAAAATTCAGTTCACAATGGAGTTAGAGGCAAACAATTCCTTAGCTTTTCTAGATGTGTTAGTAATTCGGAATCCTGATAACACCTTGAGCCATACTGTGTATAGAAAAAAGACCCATACAGATAGATATTTAAACGGTGATTCTCACCACCATCCTTCACAGTTAGCTACCGTGGGTAAATCTTTGTTTCAGAGAGCACGAGGGATCTGTGACAGTAAACACCTGGCTGCAGAGCTCCACCATGTCAAGCAAGTTTTGCATGACAACAAGCTTCGAGTCCCGCGCCTACGTCACAGTGAACGAGTGAAGCCGGCCACAGTCGAGCGTGTACCTGCTGTACTGCCATATGTTAGAGGAGTCACTGACAAGATTGGCTACATCTTGAAGCGCGCTTCAGTCAAGTGTAATGTCCCTCTGCAAGATGCAGGAGTGTACAAGCTTGATTGTGAATGTGGTCTCTCCTACATAGGACAAACTAAAAGATCAATAAAAACCCGCGTTAAAGAACATATAGCTGATGTGAAGAATCGACGCTCCGGGAAGTCTGCAGTCTGTGAACACGTACAGGATCGCCCCCGTCACTACATCAGATTTGATAGACCGCAAATCCTCGCTAAAGAACACCGATTCCTTCCAAGGATGATTCGCGAGGCTATTGAAATCAAAAAACATCCTAATTTCAATAGAGAAGATGGCTGGGTGCTACCATCTGCTTGGGATCCTATAATAAATAAAATTAAATCCCAACCCAAGCATACAACTGCAAGACTTCAAGATACCATAAGTTCATACTGCATAGATCGGAACAAAAGTTAAAATCTTAATCTATGGTAACCGCGGTTAACTATGACATATGGACGTTGAACATCTCAGTCCCGCCCGTGACCATGAGTGCTGTAAAGCGTTCGAAACGTCGGGTATTAAAAAGTTAAATATACGCGATAAATTCCGTAAAATCTAGTATTATTTCAATAAAAAAAATTCTTTAGCCCTTTTTGACTTCAAATTAATTTGAAATACTTTTTTAATATTATGCCCCAGGCTAGAAGTCAATCTTTATTCATTGATAGTTGAAAAATTATAAGATCATATAAAATGTCGATTATCAATCAAAATATCAATAAAAAATAACCGAAGTCGATTCAATCATACCTTCTTACAGACAGTGTTTAATCCGGCTTTCATTTTAAAAGCGTATCTGAATCGCTTCAGGTTTGTCGAACGTCAGCAGTGTGTGATGGTGTGAGAATTAAGCAGCTTACGTGGATTAAGCTACTTTAATGTTACATACAAAGGATAAATCTTCGACATAGACACAGTGTGCAACGGGAACCAGAATAAAAACTAAAAGGCTGAAGCTATTGTCGACGTTCGGTGCAAATCTTCTGTGCTAGTAATATTAAGTTAAGTTCAGAGTATTATTGTGTTAAAAATATAATCAAAATTTGATTTATTATTCATAATAGTTTGTTACCAAAATTATCTTTACATGATAGAGCCATGCTGCAGCTATATTGCTAGTTGTAGCACGAATGGGTAGGGTCGACCGGAGAAGAACAACGCTCTTACAGAATACCAGCGAAAAATAGCAGCTCAGAAAGTGTATCGGACACCCTTTTTACTGAAAAAGAACGCTGACAACGCATCTGCATTTTGATACTTACTTAAGGATATATGTCTATGGGCCGCAGCAACCACTTACCACCAGATGAACTGGTACTGAAGTGCTCGTTTGTCAATAAAATTGAAGTGTACTTCTGTAATATTCATATAACCGCCTTCTATTAAGTTCACATTCAATCTATTAAGATATAAGCAAACATTTTAAAAAATTTCGTCTGTCTATCTTGTCTGTCAGTCCGGCTAATCTTTGGAATGGCTGATCTGACTGTGATGTCCCTTTACAAACAAATAGTGAGCAATGCCAGAAGGGGTCCAAATTTTATTCGAAAAACTTGGACATATTATTGTTTTCAAAAAAAAAAAACTAAAAATATCATATGTAAATAATTAGATATTTATTTTATTTTATAGAAAGGATAAAGCTCTTTTCTTGAAGGTCCCTAGGTCGTATCGGTCCGGAAAAATCACCGGTGGTAAACTATTAATTCCACAGAGAGATCGTAAGCGGGAGAAAACTCTTAGTGTAACGTAAATTGGTGAACCGCCAAGTATCCAGATGGTGTGGATGATTGGCGGAATAACATTAAAAGATCCTATCTAGAAAAAGTCGGCGGATAGCTAGTTTGTAGCTATAGGTGAGGGTTGTCAGCTGCTGATATTGAAAAAAGATTTATAATAAAAAAAGAGATATTCGTGATATCGGCAACATTAGACAACTTAGAGATGATACCTTTGATGGTCTCGGTGCAGTGGCTTAGCTTTGAGTTGGGGCCCTGAGGGTCGCGGGTTTCAATACCGTACGGAACAAGAGTATTTGTGTGGTCTTCAAGTAATTGTTCCTTGTGTAGTTGTTTCTCATTGTACAATTAATGTGTTTTAACTGCCACCAAGATATAATTAAGAAAAAATGTTTTTTTTAAATGCAGAGGCATAAATAAGAGAGAAATATATTATAATTTTTTCTCACAATTAATTTTGTATAATATTATATAGTCAAGAATCTATTTTAATACCTTACCTTAATAATACGTATTGTCCATATGTCGTGATAAATCCAAACTTCATCTAGCCTGCACTTGTGCGGCTTTTTAACACTGACAGTTCATTTTAGTAGATGTATAATATCTATTCATCGCAAGATATTCAGTAATTTTACTGATCTGTCTTTGCAAAAATTCATTTAAGAATTAGATGCTTATGCAAAAGATAAGAATTATAGGATAAGAATTTCTATCGCAAGCTTATTTCTATCGTTTACTACGTGGAGTCCTTTGAGGAATTGCTCAGATTAATTCGTTATTCTTAATCAAAATCGAGAATCTTTTTGCAACGTAAGTTTGATGAAATGGACTAAGAACGTCTTATTGAAGATGCTTATCTAGACATACCTACTTGTTATATTATTAATTGTAACTTTCATTGCTGTTGGTTTGTACATGCTTTAAATGCAAGAGGTGACGAGTTAGCACTGTCTGTCTATATTTACATAACAGTGTTAATCAATCTGCCGTGAAAATAAACATTAGTGTAAATTGAGTGGATGTTCAAAGTTCAAAAGTAATTAAAGATTAACGATGTATTTTGTTACTTAATTAAGTTGTGACGTGTGCGATAATTTATAATAAGGTATAGATATTTACTTTACATGATTAAAAATAAAATTAGAACCTAAATAATAAAATAATTAAAGATTTAGTTGTTAGTTCCATTGTTTCTCTCTTAGTTTGTCTTTTATGAAGATTGAAAATAACTACAGCGAGCCGATGTTGATAACCGAGCACAAGGTTCGGTACTAGGACTCAATTGTCTTACGTCAATGGCATGGGAAGCTGCATCGGCATTGCACGTGATACTAGTTTGCAGATGACACTTGTCTTGTAATCGGTAATAAAATCCACAAAATGCACGTGACCTTTTGCATTCTGACCTAGATATCCTAACAAGGTGGTGCTATGATACTGGGCTTGTCCATAATGCTAGCAAAACTAAGTGAACATGAACGTCACAACAAACAACACGTCAACATGAATTCAACATATTGAACGTGTATGTACTAAACTAAGACAGTTTTTAGCAAAGTACGGTATTACTAAGTAGCTACGGTAGAACTTACAACACATGTATTGACCGGATCCATAATCTACAAGTAAGAATACTTAAGATTACAATTCCAAATAAAATAAAAAATAAATTTAAATTCAGGGATGACGTCAATGGTCTCTTCAAACATTTTAAAAATTGCCAATACGTATACAAGTATAAAATATTTTATTAAAAGAACAATTTTTTAATGAATCGCTAAAAATCCCGATTAAGCATTCTGATTACACTCGAGCAATATCTAAGAACCGTTTTAGCAAGCCGCGTGCTAGCAATGCGTACGGGGAGCGAACATGTAGCTACTTAATAATATCTACCTCGGCTTATCAATAACTTGCCGGCACAATTGGTGGATGATGTCACTAATAATAACATTATTCCTCGGTATGCCTGGTCCATTGAACTCCACATTGAACAAAATTTGGTATATTTTTCTAACTATTCACAAAGATATGCTGTAATAGCTGGTAGCTTCCCTTTATAAACCAGCAGTAAAAATTAACCTTTACCCACAATCTGAATTTGGTTTATTTGTGAGTAGGACGTTTGTAAAGTGATTTGAAGTCTGTTGGACCCCACCAGGCATATCCGACGCATCATTTTGCCGGGGAGCTAAATTTTTTTAACATGTTATAAGTCGCATGCTTTAAGGTGAAGGAAAACATCGTGAGGAAACCAGCAAGTCCAAAAACGTCACTCAATTCACAGGCCCACTGAAAACCAGCGCTGTAGTCTCGTATCGACTGCGGAATTAAGCTGAGTGCGGTCTGTTTGCCGTGTACACACTTGTGTGCGTAAAATGTGTGATATGTTTAATATTTTTTTATTCTTCTTTTTTTTTCTTTTTACTATGTATTTTTTATGTTTATGGTTTAAATGTACATGTGGCGTATTTGAGCAATAAATGTTTTCTTTCTTTCTTTCTTTCTTTCTAAAAACCTAGCAAATTCAAGGACTTGTGATATTCACCAATACGCAATGGGTCCGCGCGGTAGATTTTGACCTGAACATCTTCATGAGAGAGTAGTCCGTGCTCCTGCAGTAGAGAAATTTAGAAGGCTGATTTTCATATATAATGTTTAAACCCTGCTTCAAATATAATTTTGTGTTTTAGGTGAAAATGAGTAGACAACTTACTGAAAAAAAAAATTGCTGCAGCTTTAGAGCTTGAAGGTAAAGGAGACGATGTAGCTTTTGAAGACAGTGGAGATGAATCAGACCACATAAGCTGTCACGAAGAATCTGACAAGGAAAGTATGATTGGAGTAAAAGAATCTGTTGATACCGAAATACTACAAAACGGAAGTAGTAATTCAGATTCAGAAATGGAAGAGCCGTCATTAAATCTTACTTCAACGGGGATTTATAAAGGTAAAGATACGGTTTGGAAGAAATGTCCCCCAAATACTCACGTCCGCAACAAGTCTCAAATACAGTAGCTGGAATACCAGGCGTTCAACCGCATATATGGAATATGAGCCTTGTGGGACAAGCGTTTGGGGGCTTTACCCACGCATTGGGTTTCGGTGCGGAAGGCGCGGGAGTGCTACCAACATGCGTGGATCCCTTGGTGACGGGGGCGGGCTTGGTGGCAATTTTGGGCGCTGAAGAGGACATCGAAGATGATGCGGGCTTGAGGTCACGCTGGGCTTATCCCTACGACTGGGACGGCTTTTGCTTCCGCACTGTTTGTGTCGTGGAGCTTTGGTATACCTATAATAGTTCACTGGGTGCCTCTCTTTGCCGCAACTAACAGAGGCTCTGCCGTCTCGGGCTTACGGTTGCAGTTGGAGGTGCCATGGTAACCTAGGCAGTCGTTACACCTAGGCCTGGCGTAACAATTTATGGCCGAGTGGCCGTAACATTGCCATCGTTGGCACTGTCCAAAGATGGACAGGATTTCGGGGGGGCTTCAACTGCAATCCCAGTCAGGTTGCAGATGCGCCGAATATTGAATATCTCCTTGCCTGCCGGAGACAGGTCCAGAATGATAAGACATAGGTCAAGGAAACACTTTTGTCGGTCTGGTGGTGCATTATGTGCACTTCACGGACCAGAAGATTCTGTTCTTAGAGGTCGTCTAAAATGTGTACGGTCTCGAGTTCTCTAGGGAGTCGTCGAACGACCACACGAAGATTTTGCTCCTCTGGTAGGGCTTATGTGTGAAAACTGATTCGTTGACCGCACACGTCACGTTGCGCAATTTCTCGGTCGAGTTTACGTACATTTTGATGCTCTGACCGGCGTTTTGTAGCTTTGGGCAGTATATTTTTTTGGGTTTTAGCTAATTTGACTGATTGTTTCACTTGGTTTTGTCCTAAATCATGATTGGTAGTGGTGGCTTTTCCCTGCGTTTAGCAGGGGACCCATTCGCTGCGGGCTTAGTCGCGCCTTGTTGGGTTGAGCGCGCGCCGCGGGGGCTGGCTTTTTCTGAGGTTGGGGGACAGGGGGGAGGGCGAGTTAGTCTCGGCTGCCTTTTTTCGGTGTTGCGCGCTTGCGCTTTTTGCTCTACTATCTGCCATCTTACTTGGAGATTTCAATATTGACTTGTTACATACGCATAAACCTAACGCGCAAAAGTTACAAAATTTCTTTAACTACATGAAACTTACTCATGTATATGAACCAGCTGACCCATTTCACAGGAAATAGTGAAACTTAAATTGATTTAATATGTGCCAATATGAATGTATATTGTGTATCTATTAATCATATTCCCGATCTTTGCAGTCATGTGCTATTGACATGCCACTTAAATATTAAAAATATTAGAGGACCTCCTAAATTAATTACTTACAGACCATTAAGAGAAATTGACATTAACAGTTTTAATCTGGACCTGGTATGTATAGAATGGGAAAATATAATAAATGATGATTTAAATAAAATGGTGGAAAATTTTACAAATATAATACTTCAACTTTTTAATATATATGCTCCTATGAGAACTTGTTTAATAAGAAATAAATCACATTCATGGATAACCTTTACTATTAAAGGAATGATGAAGTTACGCGATTCGATGCGATACGATACAATAAAAGTAAAACTACTAAATTAGATATTCACATAAAATTCTATAAAGATCTGAAAAACGTTGTAAATTCAGCAATACGTAGCGAAAAAATAGCGTATTTCAATAAATATATCAATTTTACTAACAAGCCAAAACTCTTATGGAAAAATATCAAAAAAAGCTAACTTTAAGAAAGAGGACTGTAATATGGCATCCCATTTATGTAATCCTGAAGATATTAATACATACTTTCTTAAGCTTCCCAACATCAGTGAAGACCCCATTAGATTGTCAGTCTCAACTGTGAACTGTGAACTTTGAATTTGATAAATTTGGAATTAATACTTTCAAATTAAAGACAGTTGATGAAACAACGGTATTAAACGTAATAAAATCATTTAAAACAAATGCACGGGGTGATGATTGCATTATTTTAAATATGATAATGCCTACTTTACCAAAAACTCTGCATCTAATTACGAGATTGGTTGACGAATCTATTAGAACGAGCGTTTTTCCCGAAAAATGGAAAGTAGCCTCTGTGAAACCGATTCCAAAGAAACCAAACCCAAGTAACTATGGGGAGCTTCGTCCAATTAGTATTCTACCATTAATTTCCAAGATCTTAGAAAGAATTGTCTGTACACAGATGACAAAATACCTAGAAGAAAATAAAATCCTACCTGAACAACAACCCGGCTTCAGAAGGTCTCGTAGTACTACCACGGCATTGATCGATGTCGTGGACGAAGTTTCAACAGCACGGGACAGTGGGCAAGGTACTCCATTGGTCTTGCTTGATTTTTCTCGTGCATTTGATACGATGAACATAACGCTTCTTCTCTCTAAATTAGACTACTATGGTTTCGACATTTCCACTATAAAGTGGTTTACAAGTTACCTTTCCAATCGTCTGCAGTACGTTAAAATATCCAGTGATAACGGCTCTGACATAGTATCGTCAACAATGCTTGTTGTTAGAGGTGTAGCACAGGGTTCTATTTTAGGGTCATTACTTTTTATATTATACATATCAGATATCGTTACTACAATCAAGTTTAGTAAGTATCACTTATACGCTGACGAGCTCCAATTATTTATATCGTTTAAACCTTGCGATACAGAGTTGGCAATTGGCAAAATTCAAGCTGATTTGAAATGTATTTCAAAATGGTGCAGTAACAACAGTTTGATAATTAACCTTTCTAAATCAAAGTAAATGTTGCTCGGAACACGTAAACAAATTAACAACATCCTAGCTTGGAATCCCCAAATTTCTGTTGACAGCTGTCCCATTGATCGCGTATCGGAAGCTCGGAACCTGGGATTGATTATGGATGACAGGTTGCGCTTTGAGGAACATGCTATAGGGACAATTCGTAACTGTTTCTATAGACTTAAAGTCTTATACAAAATTCGCGAGTACTTGACTGTGGATATGCACATTAAGTTGTGTGAAACTCTCATCTTGTCAACGTTGTCGTATGGTGACGCAGTTTTTGGTGAATGCTTAATGGCAAGAACAAAAAAACTGTTACAACGAATACAAAACGCTTGCGCAAGTTTCTGTTTTTCAATACCACCTCGATCTCATGTCACTTCATTCCTAAACCGACGCGACTTAATAAACATGTCCACCAGACGGAAGCTTCACCTCGCCTCCCTGCTCTTCGGAGTGGTTAAAACTGGGGAACCTTCTTACTTATACGACAAGCTCAATTTCTCACAGCGTTGCGTTAGAGCAACACCGCGACTTAATTACACACCGTTTTTTAGTTTTATATTTATATATCATATATATTATATGGATGGGCCTATACGTATATATAAAATGGACAGTAGATGAAACGGTAGATAGATTTATCGCAATTATTCCCATTATTGGAAAATATTTCAAAATTGATGTCTAATCTAAGTCACAAAGTTATTATTTTTATATTTGCTCGTGACTTTGACCGTTCAAAGTAGGCAATATTGAAAAATATTGTTGAATGTAGTGTAATGTCGGGAGGTTCGGAGAATAAATAATAAGTCTACTGGTCTTGAATGTAGGTTTATTACTCTCCAAATGTCTATTAGGCTATCATATATATAGCTACATGAGCATACACTAAACACACACTACACGCCCATCGGCAAAAAAAGAAAAAAAATTGAATTACAAAATTTTTTTTTCAATAAAACAAAACTTGGAGTAAGATTCAAAAAATTATTAATTATTTAAAAATATTAAAATTCCTATCCTATATCAAACTTATAACATAATAAAATAAAAATAAAATATCGTAAACACTGTAATTTGAAAAGAATAACTTTCCATCTCTTTATTTAAATTTATTAAACTATCATCAAATTTAAGTCTAATCTAAGTTTTTGTTTTAAATTGCTTTTAGTTCGCCTATCATAACTGCATAACTTTTAAAATTTTCATATATAACTATTAATTCACTAGACACGAAAATACAGTTCAAAAAAAAATAAAGTTATCAAAATTATTATAAGGCGTATATAAGATTGTTTACAATATTATTATTTTATTAAACTTAAACTATATTTTTAAATTTAAACCTTAATAAACTTTAAAGGTAAAAAACCAATTCCATTAAAACAGTAAGTATTCTTATTTTTAAGTAGATAAACTTCAACATACTTATTTAAATCACACTGTAGTGTGGTATTACAAACATTACTAGCACTATGCTTACTTAAGGGCCCTACTAAATCTAAATAAATTATATCAAAGAGGAATATCCCGTATCGGTTATAACTTATAACCATTGGTTCCTTTATATATTTATTTAAGTATTTATATCGCAAACACTTGTCTCATCGATTTACATAATTAGTAGGATGTTACTAATTACGTATATTATATAGTCTCTAACTCTGGTCAAAAGAAACTTTTCTTTGTATTTTTTATCATTCTCCTATACGCGCGTGACCGTTTGTTGGCAAAAAATGATAGTCGTTTAATATTACATGTTTTGTCACACGGCGGTCCTAGTGCAACATAATCAGAATTATTAACGTAACAACAGGGATCAAATACAACTTACAATCTCGGCCGCGTAAGCGGTTTGTGACACCTTTGTTTTAATTTCTAAGTATGTTCATGGGAACGTTTTTTCGATTGCGTTGTATAATGGTACCTAGTTTTAACCATGCATTAAAATTATATCGTAAATAAAATGAATTTAACTTTCCCAATAGTTTGTACCTCTAAATACATATAGATTGTTACATTCAATTTTAAATTCATTTTGTAAAAGTATTATGCTTTTACATAGGTACATTAACAAAAAATCATTAATTAAGTTATTTATAATTTCGAAAACTCATTTTTTCATGAAATGAAATTTATATAAAAAAAGAAAACACTACTAGGTACACAGCTCAAGTTTGTTTTACGAAATATTTATTAACATTGAAAAAGGCAATTTCATTTCAAACATAATTTTTTGGTTCCGTTGTCTTTTCTAAAGAAAAAACGTAAAAGAATACTATTAGATTAATAAATTTATAATGATAGTGTATCGATAGACTCTGGACTTTATTTTATAAGCAAAATATAAACCAAAATATAAACCAATAAATTAAAATAAAATGTACGAGTTTTACAAAAACATATGACAAAAAAAAATTAACCAGATTTATTGTTAATATGAATTAATGTGTCTAAATATGAAAAAAATCTCGTAAATTCATATACAAATGTGGTAAAACAATTACGCGCACAATACATACAACACATTTTCGCGTAGTTGTGTAAATCGATCCCTATAGTTATTACATGTGTAACTTCTTAGTCGCATTTTGGGTAGCATTAATAGTCCTAATACAGAAATGGAAACTACACACTTTTTGATTTGCTCTTTTCTTTCTTCTTAATATTTTTGACCTTAAGCTAGCTCTCTTTCTCTCTATTCACTTATATATTTATTTTTTATTAGATACCGGGAATCGGAGTATTAATTCATTTCATTTATATTTTATTTAGTGATTTTTATCACGCGGGTACTTTATAAATATGGGCCCCCCATTTATTTGGGTATTTTCACATTTTCGTAATATTCATTTCATTTTATTGGTACATAAACTTTTTTTCTATATAAAGGTAAAATGTACCTTGGATTGCGCGCACAACCTTGAGGTCTACGTTTAAGTCATTTTAAAAGGACTCCAACAATTGTCACGGAGGAAAACTAAGTTCACACTGTGATCTAATGAAGGATATGACCTCCATGTACCATTATTAAGGGTAACTTAGGTGAAAAAAAGGTAAAAATTTAAGACTTCTATGGTCCCTAACAGTACTAATATGTGTAAACTCGTGTACATCACTTGTACTGAAGGTATTGTTCCCTAGTACCCGTTACGCCCGATTTAATCATCCAATCACGGAAACATACCCTGCTCGAGGACTCTATGTTATACCAGTGATGGACGGTCCCGTATCTCTCCATTACCTATTTATTAAGGTCAATTATTTTCTTTTATATTTATTCCTTTCATAATTCTCACTCTTAACTGATTCAATATTATTAGTTTAAGCATCATCAAATATTTGGGTGATCAGTCCAATATTGACGAAACTTAACCAATCAATCATTCGTATTCCCATTTTTGAACATTTCTTTCTTTCATACTCGCATTGATATAAAATAAATTCTCGCATCTCGGAGTTATACTCAAATAATTATTATTTCCCAAAATACCCATATTTAATGGTAAAGTTACTAATTCATTCATATTATGCAGAGTAATACTATTCAATTCAAAATTTATGCTACAATTAAACTTACGTAAAAAATCTATACCTAAAATTCCAGAAGTTTCACACGGCAACTGCTTTATAACGTGAAACTTATTATTAAATTTTCTGTTCGTCAACAGACAATGTTAAATCAACAAATCCCACGATTCGTAATTTGCCTCCAATTCCGTTTATTGTAATCGGTTTCTTTTGTAATGAAATGTTTAGTTTATCATATTTAATCGCACATACGGAAGCGCCGGTATCTACGAGCCATCTACATTTGATACCATCTATTGCTAACTCAACACAATTACTATATTCGCAACTAAATATACTATTGGTCCCGAAAAAATTCTAGATTATTTTCATTATTATCGTTATTAGGGTTAATTTCAATATCTCTCCTCATCCTTTGCAGCTCTAATTGTTTCTTTTAACGTACTATAATTACGTGCTGACAAAATAATACTGAGTTGTCGATTTCGGAAGCCATTTGTGAAACTTTAGCGATCTTTTCATTTATAGGACGTAAAATTTTTATGCGCGTTTTGGTCACCATCGGCTTGGGAAATCGTCAAATCTACGAATAATTGTTCGATTTTATTGCCATAATTATCTAGGGAACTACTATTTTATCTTATTTGCATTAGTTCGTCATGAATGGAATAGTGAATTAATAAATTTGACATAAAAACAGAAAAAAAATTATAATTGGATGTAACATTTATAACTTATAATACATAATGATTGACAAATTAATGATTATACCAAATATATGACATTGAGCAATAATAATAAAGTTGGTATTTCCTCTGACGCTGTTACACAATTAACTAGACAGTTACCATATCAATTTAAAAAAATATTGAATAATTTATATGTTGTTAAAATTTCGGTAAATATTGTTATAGTTACTTGTCCATTAAAATATACACATTACTATGGTAGAATATGTAGAACTAAATTATACTTAAACTCCATTATTTAACCATATTGTTGCAAAAAACAAATATTATTATTATCATTATTAAGTAGTTATTTACCGATTAATTGTTGTGGTATAATACATAATTTTGAATTTTTCTATTAATAGTACTAATATTTTCCCTACTTTTTAATGAATGATTTAAAAATTTTCTTTCCCCAGTTCTGTGTATAACATTATGTAAGTAATAATATAATTTGACAATAGACATCGACACCATTATTATATAATTAAACTTACATTCGGTGCTTTCGAGACGTCTTGTACCTGCTACAAAACTTGGCTAGTCGCTCGTTGTACCCCTGACTTCTTTCTGCTGCTCTGGTACTCGAAGATATTGTTAGCTCCCCGATGTGGTTGGGCCTGGACTTCCTTTTACGCTTCTTTTTTCTTAAGTTCTTTATTCTTCTCTTGAAGGAATTTTGATTAAGAAGTTTTCTGTTCTTGAAATCTTGTTTCTTGGAACTTGTCAATATTGATTATGCTGTTAAAACAACGTTACTGGGGCTTCTTGTATAATTTATTTTTCAGGTATTTTCTTCATTTCTTCTATAACATTTTTTTCTTTCAGTATATATCGGCTTCGATTTGTCAAAAAAATTGTAGTCTTCTTATCGTATTTAAAAAATTATTTGTCACGTCCGGTATTATGTTGATTTTATTGTTGTATTATTTTCATATATTTATTTTGATTGATTTATTTTGTTCAATAAATTACTTTATTTTTCTATGCAGGGCCCGGCGGTGCGCTTGCATTGTAGCAGCGCACCGCCTGGCAGGGTCGCCATGTAATGT
Organism: Parnassius apollo; assembly: GCA_907164705.1. NCBI lineage: Eukaryota > Metazoa > Arthropoda > Insecta > Lepidoptera > Papilionidae > Parnassius > Parnassius apollo. The sequence goes on along the minus strand of CAJQZP010001133.1, from coordinate 163,898 downwards.
CGGGAGGTTCGGGAATAAATAATACGTCTACTGGTTTTGAATGTAGGTTTATTACTCTCCAAATGTCTATTAGGCTATCATATATATAGCTACATGAGCATACACTAAACACACACTACAGTAGTAAGATTGAGTGCCAAAAAGGAAGTATGTATTATCACATGAAGTTATAGTTTATTTTATTTTACTATGTTGTTAGATAATTATGATGTAGGTAATGATTCTGACGATTTCCTGTCTTCGTCGTCAAGTGATAATGCATCTAGTGAACTCAGTTTCCACAGTACAACATCTTCAATTCCGATAAATGTAGCACTTAATGCATATTTCTCAGATTCCCTGAAAAACTTTAATGTAATTCTTATAAACGCCCAAAGCATTCCGGCTCATTATCCCGACATGCTTGCGTCCTTTGAATCCCATAACATTCACGCCATTCTAGTCTCTGAATCTTGGTTGAAACCATGCTTGCCATCCACTTTTTATTCATTAACAGGATTCCATCTTATTCGTAACGACCGTATTGGAAGGGGGGGTGGAGGTGTGGCAATCTATATCCGTTCTTAATAAAGCCTCTTTTATTTCCTTAACTTACAGAGTTATAAAACTAAATAAAATTTTGGATTATAATAACATTATACATATTATTAATACATAATGCACATTTGTATATCTAAGTTAAGGCCCCTGGCGGGTATAGGCCTCCTCCAACAGTTTCCAGGTTTTTCTCTTCTTTGCTTTCTTTGTCCAGTCGTTTCCGGCATATTTTTTGATCTCATCTACCCAGCGTTCCTTAGGACGTCCTCTAGCTCTGCCCAATTCAAAGGTACTTTTTGTTCTAGCAAGATTTTGTTAAAAAGATTTGTAAGGGAACTAGCCAGTAAGAATTTTCCTAGTTTGAGAGCTTCGTTGGGTATATTATCATGTCCGGGACTTTTCTCTTTTTTGAGCATGTCTATTTGCCTTATTATTTCCTTCTCTTCAAACGGTTTGACTGGTCGAGTTGGTAGTAGAGTTCTTGAGGTGTGAACTTGAGTGTAGCTTGTTTCGATTTCTTTGCTGTTTTGGTAGCTATATAGATTTTTGTAGAAATCTGAAGCAGCTTTAACTATATCAATTCTTGTTAACGTATGCTTGTTTGGAATTGTTGATTGTAGCTTTGGAATCCATGTTTTGCTAGTATTAAGTTGTTTGAACGCCTTTTTTTTTGGCTTCCAGACTTTAATAAATTTGTTTCTATAATTTTCATTCTATAATTATTGTAGTCTTTTTTTTAAGCTCTTGTTTGTACTTTTATATAGGTTAGAAAGTTCCTGCCTCTCTTTTCTGTTTTTAGGTTTTTTACGTTGTAGCTCTATTCTTCTTTTTATCAAAGTCTTTGTTTCTGCTGATATTATATCCTTTTTTTCTTTTTTTGAACTTGTGTTATTTATACTTTGTAATATCGCTGTTTCTATTTTACTGTAGTAGGACTCTACATCTTCAGTTTCACATCGAGATATTTTTTGTATTTCCTTATCTAATGAATTTAAGAATGCTTTTGTATTTTCTTTGCCTTTTATGAGGGTTGGAAAACTGCGAAACATAGCTCTACTTTTCTTCTGTTTCCCAAGGTTATATGTACCACGTACTAATTTGTGGTCACTTGTGAATAGGTTGTTGTTTAATGTTTCTATATTTAAGAATTTTTTAGGGTTATTACTAAGAATGTAGTCGATTTGATTTTTAATCGTTCCATTTGGACTTGTCCAGGTCCAAAAGTTTTTTGTTTTTTCTTAAATAATGTATTATAATGTATTGCTTATTTTCTAATGCATATTGTATTATCCGATCGCCTCTATCATTTCTGATGCCATAACAGTATGGTCCCATTACTGTATTTACTCCTGGTTTCCTTTGGCCAATTTTGGCGTTTAAATCTCCCATTCTAACCAGTGTCTCGTTAGCGAGTGAGTGAGCAGTTTGAAGTTGATCGTAGAAGGATGTCATTTCTTCATCACTTACGTCGTGTGTGGGTGCATATACCTGTATTAATGATATTTTTGTTGTTTCGAATTGGAGATTCAGCATGCATACTCTTTCTGATAATCCTATATAGTTCTGAATATTTGATTTATATTTCTTTTTGATCAAGAAGCCAACACCATGCAGACCTTTCGTTGTTCCTGTATAGCAGAAAATATGTTCTTCGAGTTCTATGATGTGGCTACCAGTTCTTCTTATTTCTGCCAATCCAATAATGTCATATTTTATGTTATTTAGGGAGTTTTTAAGTAATATCATTCGTTGCGGTGATAACAGTGATCTTACATTATACGTGCATATATATAGTAGTTGTTGTGTTAGAGGGTTATAGTCCTTATCTCCTGCGGTGACAAGCCGTGATAGGAGATTGAGAGGGCCCTTTTGTAATTGCTAATTTGTGTGCTCATTAGCCTCACTGGGTGTAGAGTCATGCGTAGTCCGTTCAGAATTTAGTATAAATTTTGGTTTATGTCGAATGTATTCCTTCATTGTTGTTGTTTTGCTCTTCTTAACTGACTGCTTTTTATTTTGTAAAATGTTAGAGGGGTTTTTTAACGTAGTTTCGGGAGATTCAGATATTGATCTTTTGTTGGTAGAGTTTTGTGTAGAGGTTTTATTTTTTCTAGGTAATACTATGAGCTTATCATATTTTATAAAAGCTGTGTTACCTGCTTCTCTTTCCACCTTCAACTGGGGCTGTAATTCCTTACGTTTTTTCAGCACTTCTTTCAGAAAATCCTGTTTAACATAGTAGGGGGTACCTTTTCAGCATTTTTGATTTTGTTGAATTTTCAATTTGAATCCCATTGTACTGAACGTGACAACAACAGGCCTGATTATTTCACCCTTTTTTTCCTATTCTTCTAACGGATTCTAACCCGTTTTCAAAATTAAAACCAAAGAATTTATTTATTATGTGTAATATTGCATTTTCCAAATCGTTGTATGATTTTTCCCCTTCTTCCACACCAAAGAAAATTAAGTTTTTGCGTCTCATAAATCTTTCGATGTTGTTGATTTGTAAAGAATGTTCCTTTATTTTATTATCTAGATGTTCGTTCTTCATTTCTAAGTTTTTAAACTTTTCATTTATATTATTGTTAATTGTATTCTTAATATCTTCTTTCATGTCGTGCATGTCTTTTTTTTGTTGCAACAATTCCTTCCGAAGGCTTTCTAACATGTTTTTTATTTCTTCCATGTTTACAATAAGGTGGTAAAAATGAAATTTTGGTGTAATGCAGTCTTATAGTAATGTTTTTACTTAAATTGTAAACAGCGTACTCTGTTAGCGGAGTGATGAACTAGCAAAATATTTCTGGCTCGTTGGATTTGCTTATCTAAACAATCGTGATCGATGTGCACGTAGTTTTTAAATATTTTGATAGATGGCGTTAGTTTCTACAGGCAATTTCCGTTAGTCATGTTTTGATTTCTGCTCACTAATTTAGGTTATATTTTATTTTGTGCAATAAATAAATCACCACTGTTCAATCTTTCACACTTTCACTCGTAGTTCAGCTTATTGATAGTTATTTTCACTCGTTTTTATTACATTCCGTTCTTTTATTTGCTTTCTTCACTTGACATAATATACACAAGTAGCCGTTGTGTTGTCTCTGTTGAAAGGGTAATGTTTTTTTGTTATTCACTTGGTTTTCACTTTTTTCTATATTTTGTCCTTATAGATTTTTGTCCAATCACACAAATTTATTCACTTTTGCTTTTTAAAATATTATAAATCTATTTTTTATTTCACTTTAAACACAGAATTGATGTTTATCGTGGCAGAGCAGCGCCCTCTCTCATCCCTCTCTCTCATCTCTGTCCCAATCCCATATATACTACTCAAGGGTTACTATCGGTGTGAAAAGCTAAAATCATTAACCGAGGCATGTAATCTACATATATTACCACTATCTGCTACGCATAAAATGCCTGACTGTACTCCACCACTACTTGACTTAATTATTGTATCCTCTCCAGATTTTGTCCTGAAGCATGGCCAGCATGACGCTGATCTCTTCTCTCATCATGATCTCTTTTTTTCTTACATACAAAGTCCGTTCTCCTAAAGCAAAATCCTTCCGCAACGTGATTTTGGTGGAGTGGACAAAGAACGTCTTCTGGAAGATGCTCGTCGCATGGACTGGTCAACTGTTGAAAATGCTTCAACAGTCGACTTGAAAGTCGAGTTATTTAACTCCTTTCTTATCCAACTTTATGACATCCATACCCTAGTAAAACCAATAAATATGAAACATTTACCTGCACCTTGGTTAATTGATAGTCTAAAAAACTTATTATAAAAAAGGATTTGCTAAAAGTAAGTTAAAAGCTGATAAATCTGAGAAAAACTTACGATATTATAATAAAGTATGAAATCGCTGCAATACATTGTGTAGGGATGCACAAAGACGCCATATTCATAAATCCGTTGAAAACGGCGACGCAGCCAAAGTTTAGAAGTTTCTTCAGCCTCTTGGAGTTGGTAAAACATTCAATAATTCTCCTCATCGTAATGTTGATGTTGAATTCCTTAACAAATATTTCACCTGTTCTAGCACATTAAATAGCTCAGATAAAGACCGGACTCTGAGTATTCTTTCTTCAATACCAACTCCTAATTTTCCACCGTTTAATTTCTCTACTTTCACTGATAGTGATGTTAAAAAGAACATTTTGTCCATCTCGTCCAATGCCGTGGGTGATGACAATGTTAGTCGTAACATGATCTTACCTATCCTAGAATTTGTTACTCCTATCCTCACCCATATCTTGAATAAATCCATCTCCTCTTCAAAATTTCTTGAGGTTTGGAAAACTGCACTTGTACCGCCTCTCCCAAAAAAAGCCCATGCTATGCATTTTTCCGACTTTCATCCTAACTCAATTCTCCCGTTTTTATCCAAACTCCTGGAGAAACTAATTTTCTTTCAGTTAAATCTCTACATAAATAGAAATTGTATCCTAGATCCTCTCCAATCTGGTTTCCGATCGGGTCATAGTACAACAGCGTTGGTTAATGTTACCGATGACATTCGACGAGGTATGGATAACAAACAACTCACTGTGTTGGTATTGCTTGATTTTATTAATGCATTTAACACTATTGATTTTGACATCTTATTGAGTGTGTTACGTTCTATTAACATATCTCCTCCGGTGATTGGCTGGTTTAGTAGTTATCTTTACGGCCGACGGCAGCGTATTCGCATCGAAGACGAGTTCTCATCTTGGTGCGAATTACGGGCTGGCGTGCCTCAAGGTGGTGTGCTGTCTCCTTTACTTTTTGCTATATTCATTAATTCTATCTCTCAAAATATTACTTCTCTCTATCACATGTATGCAGACGATCTCCAAATCTACACTCAGTCAACTCTGTTAAATCTGCCTTCTGCTATTGCCACCATCAACAATGACTTAGCGGCGATAAACCAGTGGAGTCAGCGTTATGGTCTAAAACTTAATCCGTTCAAGTCCCAGGCTATAGTTATTGGTGGTGGAGGGATGGTCTCCAGAGTTGACTGGAACAACCTAGTTATGGATGCACCCCGTCCCTCTGTTTTAGACTAGTATATTAATATATATTATATTGTATTATTTAGGCTAAGCAGTAAAACAAACACATCAGCATTTTATATAAGATTCCTAGTACTTAGTTGATGAGTCGAACGTCTGCGTACGAACAGACTCTTAAGGATTGATTCATTATTAAAGCCACCTCCAAATCGGTGAGACGTATTAATTTAGTTGTAGTTTAGTTTTTAAAAACTCCTTTCGACGTTCCCGAAATTTGACTGGCGCAGCCGGTAGGATTTGCTCGTGAAAGCTGTGCCGTCTCTCGATATATTCAGATGTCCAAATTCGCCTTGATTCGTGATAGCGGTGCGAATAGCTGTTGGGCAAATTCGAGAACCAAATAAATTTGTCATCAAGGGAAGTGGAAGCGGAAGGCGTGGGAATAGCAGCTGGTTGGTGTGTAAAACTCTTCACCATCCTTGATACCACTGTTATCCTTCACTTTTAACTTAATTTGTTATTATTGAGATCGGACTTCTCTCATTATAACGTATCTGGTTTTTAATTAATTCCATTTAGTAATAGATACTCCGTTACTGTAGACATAACATAACGCTGATAAGCTTAAGGGACGCAGAGTGCCTTTCGCACAGAGATTATTGAACGCTTTTAAAAAAAATAAGACTTTTATAAAAGTAATAAACTAAAATCTAATTAAAAGTTTACTATAATAAAATAGATAATTAATTAATGTATGTTTTATTAGTGCTAGAGATATAATACAGTTTTATGTCATTCATTTTTTTTATTACGTTTACACATTTTACAAAATTTATGGTTAGATTAACTTTTATTTTATAAATTATATTGTTATATGCTTTAGCGTGTTCTACCTTATATGTTTTGTTATTGCATAAAATAGTGCACTATATTAACTGACTCCTTTGACTCGTGCATTATTCTATAACGATGGAACAACCACAGGCAGCAGAACGACAAACCATTGTAATTAATCCCATTCGGATCTCAGCCACAACAGTTCGGTTATCGTCCACAATTCGGCTCTCAGCCACAACAGTTCGGTTACCGTCCACAATTGGGCTTTCAACCACAACAGTTTGGTCAAAGACCTCAACAGCAATTTGGCCATATGCCAACTACGCAATTCGGCAATAAGCCACAAACTCAGAAACCCAATTTTCAGGAGACTGACGTTTCCATGAGGACAGCCCCTCCAAGGCCACAGCCCGGCTTTAGATTAAACGAGTTAACTTTAAGAGAAAATGACGGACAGTATTATGACGAGTACTATGACACAGACGAGTATGTAGAACAGTATGACAATGAACTGACACCATCCGCTGAGGAAACTATTGACGAAACGACTTATACTTACAGACAAAACTCAAACTCAAACTCAAACTATTGAAAATTTTCACATGAAAGCCTCGATAGGAGACAAGAAGTTATAGAACTAAATTGTGATCCGAATCTCAAATTACCCTATATTTATATTCCTGAAATAGATGCAAAATTAATGGTAGATACAGGTAGTATTAGATCCTTTATCAGCCCCCGTAAGGCATACCAACACTTTTATCAATATATAACACATTAACCATTTGAAGTAGTCAGCACCCACGCCTCTAGTAGACACGATGAAGTGATACAAATCCCTGTACCACCCACCTTTAAGAGTTCGGATTGTCATAAATTTTACCTATATGATTTCGACTCTCGTTACGACGGCCTCATAGGTAATGACCTATTGAAACAATTAAATACAATAATAGACCTTAAAGACCTTGTACTTAAAACCAAAACAACTTGCATACCAGTAGTCAATAATAATTTAAATTACGTTATAACACTACCACCACGATCAGAACAGCGCGTAAAGTTGCCAACAGACTAGTGTTCTGGAGAGGCAATCATTGAGTATAAGGAGTTTGTCAGCGGTGTACGAATGCCCAATGCATTGGTAAACTGCGTTAACGATTATGCCATAACAGTCATACATAATGTTCTTGACAATGAGATGATATTAACAGTAACACGACCTTTTACCGTTACTAAGTACGAGACTACTCAATGTGACATAAACTTTACAAGTACCTATGACGACATAGAGATCGATAAGATACTCGAAGAAAATCTACTTAAGCTAAGACTTGACCACACTAACGATGAGGAACGCGACAAAATTTTTAGACTATGCCAAGAATTTAAAGACATATTTTACTGCGACAAACTACCACTGACCTTCGCTAATAAAATTAAACATAAAATACGTACAAAAAATGAAGACCCAATTTACATAATGATTTCTTATATTTACGCGAACACTACACATTGATTAAAACTACTTTTACGGATTTTATCGCGTTTATTTGACTATTATTTTTAATTCCCGACGTTTCGGGCGCTTTCCAGCACCCATGGTCACGGGGGACTGAGATGACTGACGTCCCGATGTCATTGTTAAACCCGGAGTACCTTCAGCTTTTTTAATTATTGTTTATGGTCCGATCTATGTAAAATGAACTGACTATGTCCTGAGGTCCTGCAGTGGTATGCTTGGGTTTAGTTTTAATTTTATTGATTATAGGATCCCAAGCAGGTGGTAGTACCCAGCCTCCTTCTCTATTGAAATTAGAATGTTTTTTTTAATTTCATTAGCCTCACGTATCATCCTTGGTAGGAATCGGTGTTCTTTCGCAAGGATTTGTGGTCTATCAAATCTGATGCAATGGATGTAATGGCTGGGGCAAGCTGCAGACTTCCCAGAACGTTCATTTTGCATAGATCGGACCATAAGTAGTTTTAATCGACCCAATTTACGTCAGACCTTACCGACAGGCACCAATGCAAGTAGAAGAGATAAATAGGCAAGTAGACAAGCTATTAAAGGACAATGTTACTCAGCAGTCACACTCGCCATGGAATGCTCCTGTACACCTGGTACCCAAAAAGTTAGAAGCATCTGGTGAAACTAAATTTCGTATGGTTATAGACTATCGACGTTTGAATGACATAACCATCGACGACAAATATCCACTACCAAACATAATAGATTTATTTGACAAGTTAGGGAAGAGTTCCTATTTCAGTACAATTGACTTAGCAAGTGGTTATCATCAAATTGAAATAGAAGAGCAAGACAGGCAAAAGACAGCCTTTAGCACTCAAAACGGCTATTATGAATTCCTCAGGATGCCATTTGGATTGAAGACAGTTCCTGCAACTTCCCAGCGGACCATGGACAGTGTGCTAAGGGGATTACAGGGGATACACTGCATGGTATATTTGGACGATATAATCGTATTTTCAACAAGTCTGGAAGAACATATACAAAAGTTACGGACAATATTCGACAGACTTAGGACGATTAATCTAAAGATTTAATTAGACAAGTCCGAATTTTTAAGGAAGTAGGTTTTATATTTAGGACATACCATTACGAAAGAAGGGCTACGACCGAACACTGACAAAATTAAAGCTGTGCTAAATTTTCCTATACCTAAGACAACAACTGAAATTAAAAGTTTCTTAGGGCTGGTAGGGTATTATAGACGCTTCATAAAGAACTTTGCTAAGATCACACAACCCCTAACTGCATGTCTCAAAAAGCGAAATATAATAATCATCGATGAAAAATGTATAAATTCATTTGAAAAATGTAAGGAAATACTTACGAGTGAACCATTACTACAGTACCCGGATTTCGAAAAGACGTTATCCTCACAACTGACGCCTCAAATATAGCTTTAGGAGCAGTTCTATCACAGGGCCCTATTGGTAGCGACAGACCTGTTGCATACGCTAGTAGGACGCTTAGTGACACTGAAAGTAGATACAGCACCATCGAACGCGAACTTTTAGCTATTATTTGGGCTGTGAATCATTTTCGGCCATACCTTTACGGACGGAAATTTGTAATTTACACTGACCATCGACCCTTAGTTTGGCTTTATTCACTAAAGGAACCAAACAGTAAACTCACCAGATGGCGACTACGATTACTTTGAGATTATTTATAAAAATGGAAAACAGAATACAAATGCCGACGCCCTATCCAGAATTAAAATTAATGCACTAAATTCAGACGACGAAGGTCATTCTATGGACGTTAACTTCGACAGCAAATAGTGTAAGCTTAGGGACCATTTAAAAGACGTTGTTAAGGAAATTGAAAAACTAAATGCCGAAAATAAAAGACATAATGACACGACGTCTACTATAATAATATAAGACTCAAGGACTGTTCCCGCGAGCCCTATGTCTCTTTCCGACATAATATCGATTAGTAGTTCAGAAAAGGTTTCCGAATACCCAATCCGATCGCCTACAGAATCTAGTAAATCCCAAACTGTGCATTCAGCCGTAGAATTAGAGTAGAACAGTATACCAATACTACCTGAGGCTATCGATGCGAAGCCAAATCAAATATTAGTATTTTCGTGGTTCAAAAATGAATGTCAGGTTAAAGATATTTCTGGAAAGAAACAAAAGGTACTAGAAGTATTTTTACCATTAGATAAATCCTAGTTAATAAAAGAATTTTTAAAGAAAAATATTAGGCCTAAAATTAAATATTTTATATATTTTGAACGGGAAGAACATCGAAAACAATTTAGTAATATCATTATACACTTGTTCAAAAAAACATGGTTCAATTTTTCGAATGTACGGAACGAGTAGTTTTTGTTGAAGATGAAAAAGAACAAAGAGCGATTGTAGTTAAATATCACGAAGGAAAGACATGCCACCGGGGCATTAAAGAGACACTAGTGAGAATCTGCAGAAATTACTACTGGGATAATTTACAAGAAACTGTTTCGGCAATAATAAATAGTTGTACTGCGTGTAAAAAATGAAATACGACAGGAAACCAATCAAACCTATACTTCTATTAACCCAAACACAAGATGCTCCGTTTCAAGAAATATTTATAGACCTGTTTAACATCGAAGGAACCTTATAGATGCGTTCAGCAAATTAGGCCAAGCGATAGAAATTTTAAATAGGTCTACCCCCGAAGTAGTCCGAGCTTTGATGAAGTACTTTTATTTTTACGGAATACCCAAAAAGATAAGTTCAGACCCAGGCTCTGAATTTAACAATGAATTAATTAAGGAATTCTTAAGCTTATATAAAATTGAACAACACATCGGAACCCCAAATAGCCCAATCTCGATGGGGCTTATAGAACGCTTTCACTCGACGATTATGGAAATTTATAGATTGGCAAAATACGAAAGAAAACCTACTGATGCGGCATCAGTTATGACGTATTCCATACTAGCATATAATAATACCATTCATTCGGTAACAGAGCTTACACCTTTTGAGGTAGTTTTCGGACACACTGACACGGGTAGCCCATTTAATACAGAAATTGATAAGCAGTATTTCCAACACTTAGTAAGAGATGACGCAAAGCGAACAAAATTCTTACACAAACATTTAGCAGAAAATATGGTAGCGATCAAAGAAAAAATTAGGGAAAAGCGAGGCGGTGAAGATGAGATAGCATTTCCATGTGGTAAGACTGTATTTGCTAAAGATACCAACAAAAGAAAAAGCAAAGACAGACCGTGATATGTGAAGGCTAAAGTAGTAGGCAAAGCCGAAAGGAATATAGTGCCAACAAAAGTAGGTGAGAGAAAAACTAAAGCCCCGATTAAAAATATCAAACGCCCTCCACAGGTGCTGCATACTGATGATTGCGATGCCGATCCTAGCCCATCATCTGCAGTCACTTAAGGAGAATCCAGGGATACTTCCGGTAAAACAAGGACAAGCATATGCACAAACAGATCACTGGACTATAATAAAGATTTTAAATTTAGAAAATATTTATGACGACCTAAATCTAATTATTGCTCAATATCATAAACTCAGTAAACTAATTGAAGTAAAAGAACCATACCCTCGCAAATTTATAAGCGTTAAAACCCATGCAGATCACATACGCGATTTAACCGTTCAAAAATTTCAACAACTTATGCCGCAACGTTTTAAGAGAGGGATCCTAAATCCATTAGGGTCAGTTCTAAAAATTATTACGGGAAACCTCGATCATGAAGATGCTCTAAAGTATGATAAAGTTACCTCGGAGTTAAGTCACAACCAAATTATCGTGTCTAGGAAACTCACCTTAGTCTCTTAAATGCTGGACAGCTTTATTAATGCCACTGAAACCTTAAATAATAATTTCGTTATGCTAGATGCACGCCGAAAAAGTGTAGAGACAATGCTTAATCATCTAACGACTAGAGAAAATAACTGGGTTTTCTCTACATATATTTTTGGATTATTTAATTTATTTATAAGCAATTTTCGAACCATATTTGATAAATTAAATGAAATAGAGACTGCCCTAGCTTTTAGTAGAGTATCTATACTTCATCAATCTATTATAAATTTTACAGAACTCTTAGATCATTTAAAACTAATATCCAATACCGAAAATTTAGTGTACTACCAACCGAAACTAATTTGGTAAAATTAGAACAAACCATAAGAGTAAAATCTTACCTTAAGAAAAACCAGATAGAATAATGGAGATTCCGTTAACTGATAATAATACCTATAATTACTTTAAGGTTTATTCCGTACCTATTTTCCGCGAATCCGTAAACGAAACAATTACCATATTCCCAAAATATCCTTACCTCCTGGTGAAAGGGACGAAATACTTACCAGTTACGAAACCCTGTCGCTAGCTTGCTGCTGGTAATGATTTCCTGTGTACCGAAGAAAATAGAGCCCTCTACCCTGGACTTACCTGCATAGAACAGTTGATGAAATTTGAGAATAACCTTACTTGTTGCACGCATCACGCTCTTATAATTGAAGACGTTAAAGTACAGCAAATTAAAGCAGAAAACTGGATTGTTTTTACAAAGCTAAGAACGACACTTACCAAACACTGCGATAACGAGATCAGCAAGCAACCCATTTTTGGAACCTATATACTAACCAGTGATGAGCCCTGTGACCTGGAGATACATGGTACTTACATTCATCACAACCGTGTTTATACAGAATACGAGGCAGCACTACCAGTTCCAGTCATCAACTTAACTCAATTACGTTCAACTACCAATGTAACAAGTACACGCGTAATTAGCATGAATGGTGTCAACTTGGACGAAGTGAAGTATATGTCAAATGCTTTAAAACACAGTGAAATCTATTACACAGATTCAAGTGTCTTAAAAGGAGAAAAAGAGTCTAACTTCAGTGTCCTAACATATGTAATTTTAAATTTTCTAGCCTTAAGTTTCCTATTGTTTTAATATACTTATTAAGAAAAAAATGTATGCCTCACTTCCAAAATTATCGTAAAAACTTATGGAGGGAGGAGTTATAGATGCACCCCGTCCCTCTGTTTTAGACTAGTATATTAATATATATTATATTGTATTATTTAGGCTAAGCAATAAAACTAACACATCAGCATTTTATATAAGATTCCTAGTACTTAGTTGATGAGTCGAACGTCTGCGTACGAATAGACTCTTAAAGATTGATTCATTATTAAAGCCACCTCCAAATCGGTGAGACGTATTAATTTAGTTGTAGTTTAGTTTTTAAAAACTCCTTTCGACGTTCCCGAAATTTGACTACCTACCGTCGGTGACATTAAATGACGTTGTCATACCCTACAGTAAATCTGTAAAAAATCTAGGGATATATCTAGATTCTACCTTGTCGTGGTCGCAGCAGCTAAAACAAGTGAGCAAAGAGGTATTTGCTAATATGGGTTCACTTCGTCGTTTACGTTCTTTTCTCCCCATTCCCACTAAGATTATTTTAGCACAATCCTTACTTCTCTCTATTCTCGATTATGCGGACGCAAGTTATTTCGATTTAACTGAAGACCAACTGAACAAACTTGACCAAATTCAAAATATTGCAATTAGGTTCATATTTGGTTTGCGCAAATATGATCATGTATCCGAATATCGTTTACAGCTCAAGTGGTTACCCATTCGCTTTCGCCGGAATCTGCAAACTGTATCTCTTTTGTACTGTGTGTTGTTCAATCCTTTGACTCCAAGCTACTTGAAGGAAAACTTTAAGTTTCTTGGTCATGATCGACCTGATAGAGTTCTTCGGTCAGCCGGCGAACAAATTCTAGAACCATGTTCATTTCGAACAAAATTTATGAAATATTCTTTTACGAGCCAAGCCATAAGGTTATGGAATGAACTTCCACTCCAAATTCAACGTGCACAAACTTTGTAAAGTTTCAAAAGTGACGTCAAGAAGCATTACCTAACACTTTGTGGTTATTGATAACCAATTCTAGCAACAGATAGTTATTCTGTGTTTTTCTTTTTTTTTCCTCTTTGTTTTGTATTTATTTATTTATTTATTATCTATGTATATATATATATATATATTGTGTGTGTGTGTGTGTATATATATTTATATATATATATATATATATACCTATTTATTAATATGTATGTTTATTTTTTTGTATTATTGTGGTATTTTAACAAAATATAGTTAAGTTTATTTAGATATTAGAATGTAAGTGTAACATAAAACGCACCACCTCCTACTGTTCTTAATTCCAGTTTCTCTCCTTAGCCCAAAGGTTGTCTGGAAGAGATCGCTCTTTAGCGATAAGACCGCCTTATTGTACATACGTATATATTAAGTTTTCTCTGTAATATATTTATTCGTTGTATATGCGTGGTGTACAATAAAGTATATACTACTACTACTACTACCACCGTATAACACCGCTGCTTTCCGTGGTAGTTTTCGTTTTTCCGCTACTATGTTCTGGAATGATATTCCCCCCCACGATAAGAAACTCGAAAACGATAAATTCATTCAAGTTAAAATTAACACTCATCATTTTCATCCCTGTCTCCACATCCCTCTCTCACACGCACACACGCACGCGCACACGCACACACACACACACACACACACACACACACACACACACACACACACACACACACACACACACACACCCCGCACACACACACACACACACACGCACACACACACACACACACATGTACCTTTGTTTGTTTTTATTACGATTTTTATTATTTGTTTCGTTTTATGTTCTCTACTATCATTATTTCATATTTTAAGATCTGTTACTTGGTTTTTAAGATATTTGTGTAAGCTGACGGTATCGCCATCTACCTTCTTATATATAGGTTCCACTGAAAATCAGCTTTCATGAAGTTTCTTAGTATTAAACTTCGTGAATTTAACGCTGAGTGGAAACCTTTTTGATGCACTAATAGCATAAAATAATTTTTTTCTCTTTGTAACTAAATTACTGTGTTTATGTCTTTTATGTGCTTTTTTACGTTTGTGTACCAAATAAATATTTTTCTTTCTTTCTTTCTCTAGACGAGGGTAAAGTCTTCATCTTCGGGTTTGGGCGGGGCATGCGTTTTGGTCTCTATGTTGAAGCCTGAGTCGGCATCCGAGAAGGCTGGAGAGAGGCCATGAGTGCACATCGTGGAGGATGCAGGGGACGCAGTGTCGTTGATCAACGCGAGCGAAGCCGGTGAAGTCGAGGCGGACGGAGGAAAGAAGGGGTTTTCATCACAAATAGGGTGGTCCTTGCGTTGCCGTTATAGTTCGACGCAGGCAATCTGGGAGTTCGTATCTTACATATGCTAACACATAACTGTATTAGCATAGACAAGATGGCACACACATATTTGTACCAAGCTTCTATCTTTCGGCGAGGGAGGTGTGTGTCTAAATAAAAGCCTATACACCTAGCGCGTTGGTATGCTATGGTGTGTATCTAGCTGTTGCCTAATACAATAAGCAACACAGAAATTAAAATTAAAAGAAATAGCTGCCTCTGAAGCAGTGGGTATGAGTCGCTCTACTTACGCACAACACACTCTATGTTCCACAACAAGCGCCCGATAAACTTCACTGCTGTCACCGGGGATAAAGCATGCTTCCGCACCACAACGTGAGCACTAAACATATAATCACCAAATACAGAGTACCAAACAGAAATTCAGGTATAAACTCCACTAATATAAGTCGCACACATGAGCTATTATTAGGGTAAAGAAATAGAAGTGACCTCAACCGACACGTCCGGATTCTACAGAGCTCAAGGCAGGAATGTATCATAATATAATGTATCGATGACTCTCGTGTGTGAATGCCTCATCTCCTTTAAATATGTTTAATTCCTTATTTATGCAAGTTTCCGACAATAATGCTTTCCCTTACTGCTGAGAAATTTACAGTGACCACTTACCTCCTGAGCTACCACGGGTCTTAGCTACCGTTTTTAAAGGATATAATATTTTTTTAATATTAATCATTTTAGACATTTCTCAATAATATCTCAGTAATATCTAAATATTTTTGTATATAATTTTTTATATTGAATAGTACACAACAACACAAACTGTTTTCAAACACCTTTTTAAATATTCAATTTGTAGTATACAAACACCACCCGTAATATTTCAAATGATAATCACTTCAAAGGCAAATTCAAAGCCTTTATTGACAAATTTTCTTCAAAGGAGAATATTAAGTGATAATTCTTCCTAATTCAAATCGCTTATGTTTAGGCTTCTGGAAGTATGTAACAGGTTTCTCTGTAAACATCACGCTTAGAAGTACAGTTAGTAGAATTTATTACGATATTTAAAGTATAAATAAAATATGATATAGAGTGTGGCTTAGCTCAATAAAATAACTTCAAAGACTGGTAAAACATACTGAATTTAAAGAACAATTGACTCAAAACTAATGAAAATTCTACATGAAATGATATTGAACAGAATGATTTTTTTTATAGGAGACGGGGCAAACGAGCATACGGCTCAGCTGATGGTAAGAGATTACTGCCGCCCAGAAACAGCTGCAAAACCAGGGGGGATGACTGATGGGGCAAACGAGCATACGGCTCAGCTGATGGTAAGAGATTACCGCCGCCCATAAACAGCTGCAAAACCAGGGGGATGATGATGGGGCAAACGAGCATACGGCTCAAATGATGGTAAGAGATTACCGCTGCCCATAAACAGCTGCAAAACCAGGGGGATGATGATGGGGCAAACGAGCATACGGCTCACCTGATGGTAAAAGATTACCGCCGCCAATAAACAGCTGCAAAACCAGGGGGGAAGATGATTAAAAAAGAAAACGCTCTTTTCTTAAAGGTCCCGATGTCGTATCGGTCCTGAAAAATCTCTGATAGTAGTTGATTCCACAAGGAAGTTGTGCGAGGAAAAAAACTTCTTTTAAATCGCTTCGTGGTGTATCCAGATGGTATGGATGGTATCGCGAGTTATGTTGCCATGAGCAATGGTGAAACCGTGAGCCGGTGTTCAGATCACTGAACGATATTTGGGTGAGAGAAGCGGTAAAACCGGTTTGCTGGCGGCCGCGGTCGGCTTGGAGTGGCGCTGGGGAGTAAGCGAACGGACCTGGCACCGACAGTACGCGTGGACACTCATATAATATTTTAATTTAAATCTACTGTAACGTTTAGTTCCCTATTATACCAGTTTTTATATAAATTTGCACTCATTTTATTTAGAACTACAACATCGAGAACAAACATATTGGTCCTTCTCCCGGGAAAATTGAACCAAGTGAACAAATAAGTTTTAAAATGACCGTTGAAATAACATTATAGTAGACCTAGCTTAAGTTTTGCTATCTTCTTTTTATCGCCGTGCTTCTGCTTTGTACGCCTTTGGGATCATTACACAGGCATATCGTTGCATTTAGGCATACTTGCTAAATTTGCTGACACTAAGAAGAAGAATGTTCGGGATAAAGAGGTAGTTTATATTTATACATATGATATTTATAGTCATTTACTGTGATTTGTACGTGAGACGTGCCTTTCATCCTCAAATTGAAGAATAAAATACACTAAAAGAAGAATAAAACAGACTTCCTTCATCTTCACGTCGTGATCGCAGAAGACAGCATAATACATACGTGAGATCGCTCCAGTTTCCTCTTTACATCATTATATCATTTCATCCATCCATCCACTATCATCAATAATAATCTATGTATTAAAAAACTTATGTTTATATTGTTATATTTTATGGTTCATGTACCCCCATTAATATAATATATAATATTTTTTTCGTATCAAATAATTACATTTCTAATCAATGATTAAGTACACTTAGCGATTCCCTTTGTTGTAGAACTTATAGTTAAATAAATTTTATCTTGTAGATACGCATACGAAATACATATAATAATTACGCAGCTACATCAAACTCCACTGCGGCTAATAATAAATTTATTGCAATTTTAAAATAAATCTGCTTGATTAAAACCTACTTTTACGGATTTTTCGCGTTTATTTTTACTTTTTATTTACTTTTATTATTAATTCCCGACGTTTCGGGCGCTTTCCAGCACCCATGGTCACGGGGGACTGAGACATGGTCATGGGTGCTGGAAAGCGCCCGAAACGTCGGGAATTAAAAATAAAAAGTAAATAAAAAGTAAAAATAAACGAGATAAAATCCGTAAAAGTAGTTTTAATCATATATAGTGTTCGCGTAAATATAGGAAATCATTATGTGAATCTGCTTGTTTCTTACCCACTATATATTGCATTTACTTTTTCTTGATTTTTTTTCATACTTTAATTTACTGCATTATTCATCTTCATAAAATGCTGAATCAAAAACATTAATAAAAAAAGCGAGCTTCTATTAAAGCTAAGCTTACACAATTTTCTTCATATATAAACCTGTCAAAGTCTTGTGAAAGGTTAAGTGAACAGCAGGTCATTGAAATTGAATATCGCCTAAATACATTTGAAAACCTATACGATAAATACGATGCGTTACAGAATGAACTGGAGGCGTTGGCGGATGACCCCGACGAGCAATATACGGAGCGTGAAGACTTTGAAAAGCTGTATTATAACCTCATAGCTGCTGCTCGTCAACTTGTAAGCAACGCACGCAAACAGCTCACGAGTACCGAAGTTGCGTCAGAGGTAAGTTCTTGCGGTCATACACACAAACATATTTCTGTTCGATTACCAAAAATTGAATTACCAAAATTTTCGGGAAGTTACCATGACTGGCTGGAGTTTAGGGATACGTTTGTTTCCATAATTCATAGCAATAACGACATAGACAAAATAAACAAGTTGCATTATTTGCGTGCGTCACTCAAAGACAGTGCCTTACTTGTTATAGATAGTTTCGATTTTAAACCAGATAATTATGACTCGGCCTGGAAATTGCTGTGTGACAGGTATGATAATAAAAGGCTTTTAGTTAACAACCACGTTCAAGCGCTTTTTAATGTAGAGCCATTACAGCGCGAGTCTAGTAAATCACTCAGATATATAATTGATGTAACAAATAAAAATCTTCGTGCATTGTCCACACTCGATTAACCAGTTGAGTATTGGGATACTTTGATAATTTACATGATGTCAATTAAATTGGACGCCGTTACTAACCGTGAATGGGAACAACATCGAAACAGTTTAATTAATGCGCCTTCTTTATTGATATTTACATCATTCTTAACCAACAGAGCTGATCTGTTAGAAACCCTTGAAGAATCTCAACTCGCCCAGAATAAGAACGATAATACAAGCGCGCTTCAAACTAAAAAAAATTATGTTACAAATAGTAAACAATATACATATAACAATAATGTGCCAGGACTCACACCTTTTGTACACTTGCTCAACTTTCCGTAAGCTTCCCGTAGAGTCTAGAATTAGAAAAGTACATGAGTTCAAAGTATGTCATAACTGCCTTCGCCCAGGACATTTCACTTCAAAATGCAGGTTAAGTAATTGTAAATATTGCCACAAGAAACACAACACACTTATACACGTAGATGAAGAGATTCAATTGCCATCACAAAACATTGCATTAACTGTAAATCAGTACACTGAATCACGTATCGTATTGCTTTCCACAGCGCTCGTAAAGGTGTCGGATGCCAATGGCAGCATCTGTACAGCACGAATCCTACTAGATAACGGAAGCACTGGTAACTTTATATCAGAAGATTTTTGTCGTAAGCTTTTTTTACACACAGTTAAATTGCAATCGAAGGTTTTAGGCATTGACAATCAGTCAATTCATTGTTCAACATCATGTTCAGTTACGTTACAATCGTTCGACGAAAAATACAAATTCAACATCAATTGTTTTGTTTTGCCCAAAATTGCTTCAAATCTACCAAGTAGCTATGTAGATATTACAAATATTTCATTACCTTCAGGCGTTCAGCTTGCCGATCCATCTTGTTGGCGCAGAAGTATTTTGGGATAACATAGGCGCAAATCGCATTTACTTAGGCAAAAATAAGCCTTCTCTGATTGAGTCAAAACTAGGCTGGCTTATATCTGGTATAATCACAAAAACCAGTCCAGTCCAACCGTGTGTATGTTTGCGGATGGTTCAGGTGATCTTCATAGAGATTTAACTAGATTTTGGTAACTTGATTCCGTTTCGACAAGGCATAAGTATACACCGGAAGAAAAAGCCTGTGAACAATTTTTTGTAGACTCTACATATCGTAAATCAGATGGTAGATTCGTGGTGAGTATTCCACTCAAAGAAGTGCCCACCACATTAAGGGAATCGTAGAAAATGGCCAAACAAAGGTTTCTGTCTCTTGAGTCACGGCTAAGAAGAAATCCTTCACTTGCAAATCTATATACTCAATTCATGAACGCATATGTCAATCTAAGACATATGTCTGAAAATGTAAGTAAAATAAACAATGGTACTCCCTCTTATTTTCTGCCACATCATTGCATTCAAAAGAAATCTATTACAACTACCAAACTCAGTGTAGTCTTCGACGCCTCCGCAATCACCACATCAGGAAAATCATATAATAATATTCAAATGGTAGGCCCAACTATTCAAGATGACTTACTGTCAATATTACTGCGCTTTCGACAACGTAAATTCGTTGTGTCTGCGGACATTGAAAAAATGTACCGTCAAATTCTCGTTGACGATAAATATCGCCCACTCCAACAAATACCATGGAGAAGGGCCCCTAATGAACCATTAAAAACTTATTACTTATTTAGTTGATCTTAGTGCTAATGATCTTTCTAAAACGTTGAGCCTTAACTGGAAATGTTCAACTGATACATTTTCATTTTACATAAACATCCCTTCTAAGGCAATTATTACCAAGCGTGAGATATTATCTGTAATATCACAAATATTTGACCCACTTGTTCTTGTAACTCCATACATTGTCCAAGCAAAATCATCATGCAGAACCTATGGATTGTGAAATCTTCCTGGGATGAACCCGTACCAGACAATATCCAAAGCGCCTGGGGAGTCTTGCGGGACACATTACCTTTATTAAACAATATTGAAATACCTCGTTGGGTTATGAACAGTTTAACTACAAGTGTAGAGCTATATGTATTTACAGACGCATCTGAAAAGGCTTATGGTGCCTGCGTTTATGTACGAAGCCTGATAAGTAAAGGCTCGGTTAAGGTACAATTACTTACATCCAAGATTAAGGTAGCTCCCATAAAGCCTACCACTATGCCACGTCTCGAATTGTGCGCCGCGCTCCTGGGCGCACGGCTATGCTCTAAGGTACGACAATCACTCACATAAAAATTTACCACCTGTACCTTTTGGTGTGACTCTACTATCGTTCTTGGTTGGCTAACTTCGTCGTCAATGCAGTTAAAACCTTTTGTACATCATCGCGTAAGCGAAGTTCATCAAATGAAAATCCTGCAGACCTCGCTTCGCGTGGAATTTCTGCAGATAAACTATCTAGTTCTTCTTTGTGGTGGTCTGGTCCTCAATTTCTTGCATCAGCAGATATTTCACAGTGGTCTTCTATACCCAAAGCCAATACTCAATTACCAGAAATCATAAATAATTCATTACACCAAGCTGATATAAACACTCAATCCAGTTATCATCTAATACAAATTAAACAAAATAACAATGAACTAGATAAATTAATTCCAAAATATTCCGAATTCCTCAAATTACAACGTATTTTGGCTTATATATTGCGATTAATAAATAACTCAAAACACGGTTCTCTTAAATCATTAGGACCCTTAAGTTCTCAAGAACTCACTAACTCTACTAACTATTTAATTAGAATTGCCCAAGAACAATCCTTCTACGATGAATATAATTTATTAAAAATGGGTAAGCAGTTACCAAATAAAAACAAACTTAATTCATTGTCACCGTTCTTAGATTCAAATAACATTATACGTGTTGGGGGAGACTAAATAACTCATTTTATGATTCAACGTCTTTGACGTCAAACATCCCATTCTTATGTCAGGTTCTTATCATATAACAGTTTTACTCTTTGAAATGTTTCACTGACAAGAATCCAGTACTATATAAATCAGCATAGTAGTTGATTTGATATCCGCATACGAATTGAATTAAAATTAACAACTATTCAGCAAAACGTGAATAGTTATGGTCTTTGAACACTAAGTCCTTTCATACACGAAATGAGTCGTCATTAGGTGCGTTCTGAAACTATTATTTGAAATAATTTCGAAACAGTTACGAAAAAAATGGATAACTTTTTTGTTACTTAGAGAGGTATTTCTTGTGTTTATAAGACCTTAAACAATAAGGATATTTTTTCATAAATATGTCATATTGGGACGTCGTCTGGTACAATTTAACCAACCTCCTTTGATCGACATTTAAGAAATGCATGTTGATTTATTCCTTTTAACCCATCGACTACAATAGTAATATTAGTTTCTATCATTTATCTTACCTACATCTAATTGGAATACTGAGAAATTAAAATATGAATATCACAATAACCTAAAAATAAACTAAAAGCGATTTTTAGTAGTTTTCACCATTATTATAAGTTCAAAAATAGTGCACTCTTTAATAATTAAAAGTTTATAACAAAGTAGTAAGTTCATTTAGGTATAGGTATACCCATGGTCATGGGGGGGGGTTCGATCTACGCAGAACGAGCTTACAGTATCTTGAAGTCTTGCAGTGATATGCTTGGGTTTGGATTTAATTTTGTTAATTATAGGATCCTAGGATTATAATCTTATAACATTAATCGAAATTGTTTTCTTTTTCTATTTAATTCATGTAACATTCGTGATTTCGCTGTTAACGGCTAGGTTCGCATTGTTGCCTCTATTTTTTTATATTTGTGTTCTCTTTGCCCTATAACTTTAATTAGTACGGTAATTTTGTAGATAACGGTGTTGGTTGTGTAATTAGCTAAAATATTTACATAAGTTTTGAATTGTAATTTTTATTATACAACTGTACGTATGTACTTTAATAATACAAAAAATAAATACATAGCAAGTGAATATTTTAAACTGGTAGTTTGCATAAAAAATCAATATCACTGTATTTTTTACAGACAAAGGTATCACATTAAACATAGAGAAAACTGTGATGTGGGAATTTTTTTTTTTTGTTTTGTTGTAGTAATGTAAAGTCATAAATATTAAACAGGACATTTTAATCTGATTGTGTAAGAATAAAGAAACACAGTTTAAGGATCATTATCTAGTAATTACTAGATTTAGGGGTTTGTTCGCGGGTTGGCGCTACCGGACGGCAGTAACAGAACCACAGTCGGTCTGTCGCATCCGAAGCTGGAAGCTTCAGGAAGCGGATACTAGGGACAAATATCACACGAGGGTAGCCGAAAAACTTGACACCATCTATGGCAGGAAAGAATGTGTGGAGAGAACATGGCAGAACCTTAGGGATGGAATGGTAAGTGCAGCGGAAGAAGGATGTGGGTACGACAAAAAGAGATAGTAGTAAAAGAAGAGATGCATGGTGGAATGATGAAGTGAGAGAAGCTGTAAAAAAGAAGAAAAAAGCATGGTTAGACTACTTGGCTTCTAGTAACGATGAGCATATGAGAGAGAAGATGAAAGAAAGATATAAGCTGCAGAAAGTTCATGCGAAAACATTGATTGAGGAAGTACGTGAAAGGTGTAGAATAGAAGCGGACGAGAGGTTGTCGCACAACTTTAGGGAAAACTCCAAACTCTTCTGGAAAGAGGTTGGAAGGTCCCGGAGTGGTGCGACAGCCTTAAGAATGAACAAAGTGCTTTCGAGAACCAATGACGTCCTCTAAGAAAAATCGGACGTCATGCAGCGATGGAGTGAATTTTATAGAGAAATGTATGCGTGTCATGATCTTAGTGAAGGATCCGGGGGTGACGCCGTGACAGGCACGCCAGACACGAACCTCGATGACACTGAGGTCATCAGCATGAAAGAGATTGAACGTGCGATTCGAAGTTTGAAATGTGGTAAGGCTGCGGGACTAGACAGAGTTACTGCTGAAATGGTCAAGTACGGTGGGCCTCGCGTCTGGGACAGCTTCCATCTGCTGTGCAATTTGTGCTGGCGGACGGGAGATGTCCCGGATGATTGGCGATCCGCGGTCATTGTGCCTTTATATAATGGTAAAGGTTCACATTTTGACTGCGGGTGCTATCGGGCGATCAGCTTGACCAGTTTAGCATGTAAAGTTTACTCGAAGGTTTTGACACGTAGGATGCAAGAGAAATCGGAAAGATTCTTATGGGAGGCACAATGCGGATTTAGACCTGGAAGAGGATGCACGGATCAAATGTTTTCTCTCCGCATGATCACGGAGAAGCTTCTGAGTGTTAACCAGAAGATTTTCTGTGCTTTTGTGGATCTGGAGAAAGCATTTGATAAGGTTATAAGGAAGAAAATGTGGGAACTGTTGCCGGGATATTGTGTGGATTGTCGATTGTTAAGGGCTGTGCAGTCACTTTACTATGACTGTAAAGCCTGTGTGCGGGTAGGGCATGACCTGTCACCCATGTTTAGTGTCCAAGCGGGCGTAAAACAGGGTTGTATCATGTCTTCCTGGCTGTTCATACTGTATCTCGACAGCTGTTTACAGAAGCTGAAAAATAGCTGTTTGGGTGTGAAATTTGGTGATATAAAAGTTAATTGTCTGCTGTATGCTGATGATGCAGTGCTTATTGCACCATCAGAAGCAGAACTGCAGGCATTAGTCACGTGTATGAGAGAGGAATGTGAAATTAAAGGTCTCCGTTTGAATGCTAATAAAACTAAGGTTCTGGTATTTGAAAAGGACGAAGAGAGAATGAAATATGAAATATGGGTAAATCAGGAATGTCTAGAACAGGTAAATGAAATTGTATACTTGGGGAGTGCTTTCAGACGGGATGGAAGATGTGATTTAGATGTGGATAGGCGTGTCGCTGCCGGAATCAAAGTCAATGGTGCCCTGAATGCATTAGTAAAAAGACAAGGCGTGGTGAAGAGTGCACGCCTTGCAATACTGATAATGCAGTGTGGGCCGACTTTGTTATATGGCAGCGAAACCTGGGTATGCCAGAAGAAGC
The DNA here is from genome assembly GCA_907164705.1 of Parnassius apollo. Classification (NCBI taxonomy): domain Eukaryota; kingdom Metazoa; phylum Arthropoda; class Insecta; order Lepidoptera; family Papilionidae; genus Parnassius; species Parnassius apollo. Next base: position 138,934 of record CAJQZP010001133.1, on the reverse strand, counting down.
ATAAAAGCAAGTTGAATGCAGTGGAGATGCGATCTCTTCGTAAAATGTGTGGCGTTACCTTAGCCGACCGAAAGCGAAACGAAGAGATTCGCAATATGGCAGGATTGAAGGATGACCTTATCACAAAAAATTGATAGGGGCGTACTCCAATGGTTTGGGCACGTTGAACGAATGAGTGAAGACCGAATGGTGAAGAAAATATATAGAGCGAAAGTAAATATTAAAAGGTGTCGAGGTAGATCGAGACTAACTTTCGAAGACCATGTGAGCAAATTGCTCGAAGAGGGGAGGGTCAAGAGTACTCGGATACCTAGACGTGCACGTATGAAGAAGTTAATGAACCTGAAGGAAGCGAAAGAGGTATGTAAGGATTGTGACACTTGGCGATCTGTTCTCTCTGGCTACCCCGTTAGGGATTGTGCGTGAAGATTAACTATTTTTTTTAAATAAAAAAATAGTTAATCAAATAAAGAAATAGTTAATATGGTTTGGTAAACAACACCATTTGACTAAGTACAAGTTAACAGACTTTTTTATTTTGACTGTTTTCATTTAAGATAAAAAATATTTTTTGTAAATATTTGGAAAGATGGTATTTTAGTGATGACAAGATGGTAGTTCTGCAGAGATAACAACACAGCTCGTTTAGTGTGTTTTAATTGGAAAAGGGAATATAAAATTAGGCAAATATTCGTTTACACATATAATTTTATATACTTTTATGTTATGAGTAGTATAAATACTTTCGTTCTGATGACTCACTGATTTCGTCTGCATAGCTCAGGCTGTTAACATATCTGTCGTCCAGTCTGAGCCCTACCGGGGATCTGCTGAGGTCCACGATTAAATCATTCATATAAGTATTGAAAAGATCAGGTGAGGTAACACCCCCTGTCTCACGCCACAAGAAAGCTTATAGCAGTCCGATATTTCACGACCACACGACTAACGTTAGTTGGTCTGATTAGCATACCAGAACGCGAGGAGATCAACAATCTCAGCTGGGAAACCTGTGCTAGTTCTATATGTATTATTAGGACTGTTTTAAAATATCGCGATTAAACAAAAATCGGTCTTTTAAAGCTATATTTAATCAAGAATAAATTTTAATATGTTAGATTGGATACGGATCTGAGATCGACTTTTTTAAAGTTAATCGACATGCCTACTCGGAAGTGATTGACAAAATAGCATTTCGTTCCACGGTCACTTTGAACCATGTAATATAATATTAGCTAACACTTTTAGAATTAGGACTTCAACAAAACTCTCATGGTATCTCGTTTCAGTAATAAATATATACAAAGGCGAAGTATAGGCCGACCCCCACTAGATGGAGTGACGACCTGGTAAGACATACAGGAAGTCGATGGATGCAGGTGGCGCAGGACCGTGATATGTGGCATACCCTGGGGGAGGCCTATGTTCAGCTATGAACTTGTGAAGGGCTGTAGTGATGACGATGATGTTGATGATACAAATACATGTATGTATTAAACAAGTTATCTTTGTCAAGAAATATCTTTTATACAAACTGCAAAAATGAATCATTACACGCATTTATAGCCATGTTATATTTTTCAGAACAAGGATATCAAAACACCTCTTTTTTTTTTTTGAGATTTCTGGATCCATTGAATAAAACTAAATTTACGGAATATATCGCGTTTATTTCACTACTTTTACTTATTTTTAATTCCCGACGTTTCGGGTGCTTTACAGCACTCATGGTCACGGGGGGGGACTGAGATGTTTGACGTGGCGTGACGTGGCTTGGGTTCCTATAATTAACAAAATTAAACCCAAACCTAAGCATACGACTGCAAAACTTCATGATACTATAAGCTCGTTTTGCGTAAATCGGACCCAAAATTATTATTCAAAAAACTGAAGGTAGCCGGACTAACCATGACATTGGGACGTCAAATATCTCAGTCCCCCCCCCCGTGATCATGGGTGCTGTAAAGCACCCGAAACGTCGGGAATTGAAAATAAGTAAAAGTAGTGAAATAAATGCGATAAAATCCGTAAATTTAGTTTTATACAATGTGTAGTGTTCGCGTAAATTTAAGAAATCATTTCTGAAATTTAATTCTTGACTCAAAATAGCAAAATATTGTCAACGTTTATATATACTTTGTAACAAGCTTCATCTATCCATCAAAAACTGCAATACTTAATTTAGTGACCAGCGTTGCTGAGTTCACAATAATAAAATTTGTGAATTTGAATTTATTAGTTAATAAGCGTATACTTGTTTGTGGTTCGAAATTTAATTGTTTATAAATAAAAAATAAATAAATAGCAAAATAAGGGGAGAAAAGAGAAAAAAATAAAAAAAAGCAAATGATGAATAAACTATTATTTACGGATTTTATCGCGTTTAATTACTTTAATTTATTTTTATTATTATCCCGACGTTTCGGGTGCTTTACAGCGCCCATGGTCACGGTGGGGTCTAAGATGTTTGCCATTTGTTGCTGAAAAAAAAAACTGAAGGTTGCCGGACTAACTATGACATTGGGACGTCAAACATCTCAGTCCCCACCGTAACCATGGGTGCTGTAAAGCACCCGAAACGTCGGGATAATAATAAAAATAAATTAAAGTAATTAAACGCGATAAAATCCGTAAATAATAGTTTTATTCAATGTGAAGTGTTCGCGTAAATTTAGGAAATAATTAAGCAAATGATGACTTATGGAATTAAGACGTGGTCCTTCACGGCTGGCCAATGTTGGCTATGCTCGGGGTTTCTCTGCGTGATAAACTTAGAAATTAGGGTATTTTCAGTAGAACCAGAGTGATCGACATAGCCCAACGAATTAGCAAGCTGAAGTAGCAGTTGGTCAACCATATAGCTATGGGATGCATGTGGCTCAGGACCGTGTTTTGTGGCATTCCTTGTGGAAGGTTCACCAGTGGACTTATGAAGGACTTCTGAATGATGATGATGATGAATTAAAGCAATCTGTTCGTGGGTTTTCTACGTGGTAGAGCCACGCTGCCTGGATGTAGCACGAATGGCTCAATCGGGGTATGACTACGCTCTCACAAAATACCAGCGTAAAATAGAAGCTTAATGCTGCTGTGTGTGTGATAAGTGTAGAGAATTGGAGACCCATCTCACTGGGAACGAGGCATTCCGTCTCAGTCCTCAGAAGAAATTATAATGCATCTGCATTATAATTTTTAACTCGGCATTGGGCCATAGCATCCACTTACTTTTAGGTGGACAGTGTTTGTCACCCTTATGCTATATAAAAAAGAAGATAGTTTGGAATATTTTTACAAATCGTTAAATTAAATAATTACTATATAAATATTATTTAAAAGACTTTTTTTTAATTTTATGAAGAGAATAAAAGCGATTACTGAGATGATTACCTGTTAAATTAAGTTTTACAAAATGTTTGTAACATCACTGATATTTAAAATGAAATTAATTTTACTCATTTGCAAAGTCTGAATTTTGGTAATTTTATTTTCCTAGTTGTCACTAATTGTTCTATCTTTCGCCACCATTACATAATATTCAACAATTTTTAGCGTTGCGAAAACATGAAGGTCGCTTTACTGCTGATCAGCCTTATTCGAAGGTGTCGTACAAATTATGGGACAAAAAATGAAAACTTAATCATCAGCTATGATTATGGGTAAAAAAATATATTAAATACTGGTGTGGCTAAATAGTCTCAACATGAGAGTTCATGTATGGACTTATGGGAGTTGTAAAGCACCTATCAACATCATGATACCTCGGGAATCAAAAACAAGTTCAATTAATTGCGATAAAGTCCGAAAAACTAGTTTTATTTCTGTGGTGATTGCGTAAATTTATGAAATTATAATACAATCCTATTGAATTGGTTTTCATATGATATATAGTTTTCTTCCGCGTACAACCTCTCTGTGGAATAGTTTACCACCGGCGATTTTTCCGGACCGATACGACCTGGGGACCTTCAAGAAAAGAGCTTACTTCTTTCTAAAGGGCCGGCAACGCACCTGCAATTCCCCTGGTGTTGCGGTTGATCATGGGCGCCGGTAGTAACTTAACATCAGGTGAGCCGCATGCTCGTTTGTCCCCTCTTATATAAAAAAAATGAAAAAATAATTAAAAACAGCCCACCAATAAGTATGTGGATGTTTGTACTTCAAACAGTGTTTTTGTTTCTCGATCAAATTGCTATTTGCAAGTAAACATACAGTCCGCCTGATTAAAAATGCCTACTGAAGCCCGTAACCATGAAGCCATCACCTGTAACTAACTTCAAACACAGTGGCTTCAAACATAGCTATATGTTGTCACCTCCACAAAATAGGTGGAATGGTTGGACATATGGTTGTTTTTGTACAGGCTTCTGTACCTTTCACAGCAGTGCAGGCACTACTCCTTGGTAGCAGAAATCAGAGTAAGTAAGAGAATGAACCAGACGAAATCCTAATCAGAAAAGATATACTGTCTTTATGTGAGAAATGTTCATCGAATTTCTGATAATAAGAGATAATTTTGGGAATTGCTGTCCAGGTGATTAGTAAAGTTAAAATAAAATAAGATTAATATCCTAGTCAGCACAACTGAAAAATTATTATAAAAAACTAAACGTAAATAAAGTGGCAAATGAGTACAAAGCTTAGAAATAAGGTGGACTGTCTCATATCCAATAAAAAGGGTCTTCGGTAGTCTATACTCACTATACGAAAGATAGCTGCATTAAGCTGCTATTTTATGCTCGTATTCTTTGAGCGCATAGTCATACTTCGATCGAGCCAAATAATTCGTACTACAACCAAAATATGCTGCTGTAACATTTTACGTAAATAAATTAAAAAATATATACATATAAAACTTTATAGGGAACTTTCTTCTTTCTTGCGTCCCTGTATCGAAAATGCACTCAGTAGGCCAGAAATCGGCAGCAAGGAATGTCTCTTTGTGTTTTGAAGGAAGCCGGAGTACGTAGGACCTTCAGAAGCTGCATTTGTATAGAGATTGTATCCTCTATGTGGCATCAGAATTGTTTTTCCATGAAATTCATACCGTATTCTTTCGCCGTATTTTTGTCCAAACACCAGGTAGAGCTTGCTTTAAACGTACAATTGTGATACTATAATATATATTGGAATAAGTAACTTTGAAATTTTCTTTTTGCGTACACAGGGTACATCAGTGGACATGTGATAAACTTTTTCTTTGTGTTTTATCCAGCCTATCAAAAGTGCAATGTTTAACATAGGCCTGATCCATAGATTCCCTCACAGGAGGGTTATTCGTCATAGTTACCACGCCAAAATTGCGAGTTTGAAACCACAGCTTTTTTATTATGATTATTAAGTTATATCAGGAAAATACTGCTGCTTATCTCCTATTTCAGTTTTCTTTTTTTGCTTGAGATATGATAATATGAGGTAATAGATTTTCGTACGCCGCCACTACGTGGCAAGTTATTATTAAGTTATAATTAAGTCCAACTGGTAGTAAATTAATGCTGTGCCTCATAGACATCTACTACTACTACTACTAATTCGGTTGAAAATCAAAATGCAAATTTGTTATCAACTCCTTGGACCAAAATGAATTAATGTGTTGTATCGATGCGATTTTCGCAGCTCATTTTAGGAATACTTCCAGTAATATTAAGTTGCTATTTTAAACTGTTGTTTTATGTAAGCGCGGTCTACCTGCTACATTGCCGACTGTGATCATAAATTAATAAACTACTTTATAAACAATTATAAAATAAGTAAACATTTTTGCTTTAATAATTAAATTAGTTGCTCCGACAGACACAAACGCTTTTATGAGTATGTATAAATTTTCTGACAGAATTCATTACGAGTAGATCGAGAGCTCTCGCTACAGTTTTAATAAAATTTTTACTTTGCGCTGCAAATATTATTTTACCTATATAAAACTGGAAAAATGAATTCAATGTATTTGAATACTTGTGATATTTCACTTTTATTTTTTATTTTCTTTGCGTACTGTTACATAAAACATTGTATTTTTACGGGTGGGTGATAAACAAGTGCATACGTGTTCGTCTCATTTTAATTATTTTCTAATTGAAAAAGTAGTTACTTAAATTTCATTTAGGAAAAAGAAACAGAAACAGAAACTTTTTTATTCAATATAACAATACTTATTAAAAGGAACTTTTTTCATTTACCACCGGTTCGCAAAAAAAAACCTCTGTCCTGGGAAGAACCAGCAAGAAACCCAGCGAGACTATTTTATTTTTCTAATAATAGCTTACAATCATGTTAACAGTGCAACACAAGACAAATTAAATATTGGTAGTTACACTCTTCCGGGGTTATTATCATCCAAAGGGACATTATTACTTACTAAAAGACTTAAATTAATTCAAAATATATGTACAAGTATTCGGTTAAGTAATAGTTTTTATTTTCCAATGTACCACACTGCTGGAACACAATTTTTTTATAAATCACTTTGTGGATTTTTATAATCATATGGCCACAATTGCTGACATTGCCGAATGCTGTAGATCCCTGAAAGTACTGAGCCTTCAAGCGTCACATAAATTCCATGCAGTCGCATGCGCCTGGGAAATCCCGCGAAGCCGCGTGCGACCGCACCCACCCACAGTAATTAAAAACTTTAAAACTTATATTTAGAGACTACTTTTTTATGAAGAAGTTTAGCATTATAAAATCTACACAAATTCTTTATCTTGTGGTTTAAACAAAAGTCAGGTTTTACTTCATTACAAAAAGATTTTATTGTATTTTGATAACAAAAAAAACATACCAAGCGAATGTCAGCAGCGTGAAAATCACAACTATTTAAATATTTATTACTCGAAAGATAAATTATATTTACACAAAAACTCTCATTACATATTTATAGTAAAACACTATACTATAACACTAATAAATCACTAGAAAAATCCAAAAATCAACCCAACATTCACGCGAAAATGGCGTAAGTTTTTATGGGTTAAAGTGTTGTGGGTGGGTGCGACCTCATGAGACCGCTAAGGATTTGACGGAATATGGCCGCAGTCTCATGAGACCGCTAGAGGGTTGAGAGGTTAAGTATTCGTAAGATGGAAGATTTTTGAAGCAAGTCGATTACAGTTCTTCGAAAGCTTTTGCCGTTGAGAATGTTGGTCAGGATTTTACTTTGTTTCAGAACTTTGTTTAAGATATGTTCAACTTGCTTTGCCAACAATAAGCAGATACTAGTTGGTCAGTTGACAACATTGAGACAAGATATCGCAGAAGTAAGAGCAGATGAACATGTGTCTAATGCATTTATGCACAGGAGCATTCTTCAGAAATACCTCAGTATGACAAATCTCTCATCGTCTTCTATCCAGATGGCTCATAGATTCGGTATGACAAAAACGAATCACAACCGACCGATACTTTTCGCTTTGCTGATTTCTCAATGCGTTCTACCGACTGGCACAAAATATTACATTGAAGGGAACACCGTTTACGTTATCGGAGTTTCTCACAAAATACAGCGAAATTATGAAGTGGAATGGGTAAAAAAGAACTGGTCTTCAAATGGCTTCTTCAGCAACAGGTTGCACAATATTTTGTGCCAGAGTACTTTATCCAACGAAGAGCTCAACTAGCTGGTACGTAAACATAGCAAGGCAAGATGGAAGAAACCAGGACTTCGAACTAGCCTGGAAACACGTGCAGCGAAATACCACGAACTAGGCGTACGGTTAAGTAACACTAATATTGTATATTTGTTACGATAATTTGTTTGATCATTATACATAGACGGTCGTATGGTTACTGGTTGTTCAACTTAATAGCGCATGTCCCTTTTTTACCTGACTGCCAAGGAAGGGTTATGTTTTTCGCGCGATCATGTATGTTGGTAATTTCTATATTACCTCGTATCTTCCAAACGGCTGGATGGATTTCAACAATTAACCACTCAATCACGTAGCGGTTCCATGAGACCGCAGCCACATTCCATCACATCCCTAGCGGTCTCGTGAGACTCAGACACACAGCACTATAACCCATAAAAACTTAAATTTAAATAGTACTTTTCTATGTTATTTGTTGTGGTATGTGAATGTAAAATGAAAACCCAGAGGCGATAGCACTCCTGAGGACTAGGGTAGAATTCCTAGTTTCCATTTAAAAAGATATCCGGTTCTTTACATGCGCCATATGAAACACAGCAGCTTTTCTTTTACGTTGGTATTCTAGAAGAGCGTGCTTCTTTCCCAACCGAGCCGATACATTCGTGCTTCAATTACACATAGGTGGAGCTTGATTTTACAACTTAATATAATATAAAGCGCTTAAAATAGAATGTTTTAAACAGCTTCAAACTTAGATTGGATATTTAGATATATATTAGATGGATTGAGAGCACCATCAAAAAAGCGAATTTTTCGGCATTTCAATTGGAAGATACAATACATACCTATAGTCAACCAAATCTAAGAAATACATTTTGACAGCTGTCAGACGTATTGCACCAAGCATGCCAACTAAAAAATGGGAACGTACAATATTCGATTCTTAAAAAAATCGATATCGATTATTTAGAGTTGGTAATCATTTACAGTTTGGTTTGAATAATACCAGAATAAATTAAAAACGGATGATTTAAAACACAAGATTTATCAGTTTCTTCGTATTTGTTGTTACTGCTTATTACGTTACGCTTGTTAAATTTTCATAACGTAACAACGTTATAAAAATTTAAGATTGAAACAATTTCAGTACAACTAGTAGGGATGACGTCGTTTATAGTAATTATTATTATTTGATTTTCAATAATGCAGTCAAAATTAATGTCTTTTTCAAAGTTATCCATAATCATTTTTTTTGTTTATTCTACCACTTTTGACCAATCATCCTTTGTGAAATGGGCACATGCTTCAACGAATTTTTTTATAGCATTGGGTGACAAACGAGTACACAGTCCACCTGATGGAAAATGGATGCTATGGCCCATAGACATACACATTTATCCTCAATTAAGAATCAAAATGCAAAATGCGAACAATGTTATGAGTTTGCATTTATATTATGTAAATTTTTTTATATCAACAAACCTAGAAATTTGTAGAGGATTTTTTTAAAGGAATTAGGGTGACAAACGAGCACACAGTCCACCTGATGATAAGTGGATGCTGTGGTCCATAAACATACTACATTTAGAGATTTATTTTAGTAATCAGTAAATATTAATGTCGTAAACATTTCAATGTAATATCTATTGAACCTTTTGCAGGCCTTGCTTATACAATAAATAAAAGAAAAAATTACATATTATTGAAAACAAGGATGTAACAATAATCATTTAAAAAGGCAGCATGGCAAGAGATTCTTTAAAGGTACGTCCGAACATTTAAATAAGTTATAAAATTGATACAAAAACAATATTAAAAAGAGGGCCTTAGAATATAGGCACAATTGTAATGCAACTGGTGGAGGGCCTCGCCGGCCTAGTCTACCTCCAGAAGGTGTGCAAATAATGCAAATACTTCTCATGAGTTTGAAGTAGATGTAAATTATTTTGATAGTGACAGCCTTCACAGATAAAAAGACCATTTGGTAATTATTGGTGTCTACCAGTGTCAGTTATTTAAGTCTTGGATTGAAGCATACTGAACCTATAATATTTGTAAAATGATCAATTTTGTTCGACACGTTTTTGATTAAAAAAAACTTGCCTCGACACTGCTGAATGGATTCACTTCCGTATATATCACACTAGTACATTTATCATAGAATTCATATACATACATTCATAAATATTGTATATTACAGGTACAGGCACCAAGTCCAGAATTAGATGTAAATAAAAAAGAGTCCAAACTGAATAATAAGAAAATTAAAAAGAGAGCATTTATCTTAATAAAATAATATTATACATTTTGTATTTCCTTAAATAAAGTTGTAATCAATTTTGCTTTCTCTCATTATAAGGTCACACTTATTACCCCAAAACAGAGAAAATTATTTCTTTTGGAAAAATCTGCACAAGAGAAACAAATAGAATTTAAAGAAGTAGAGTACAGCGGGCATATGGAAATAATGGAAGTAGAACATAAAATGCGACTGGAAATAATAAAAAAGCAAAATGAATACTGGGGAAAAAACTCGCAGATCAAAATTAAGTTATAATTTTACAATTAAAAAAATATGAATAAACATGTCTCATGTGACATTCATTGTGCTATTTAATTCAATACCTTCCTCGTCATCTTCGGTGTCAGAGTATGCATAATCTGAAAAATAATAAGATTGTAATTTTATTGCTTGTAGTCTCCTTTGAGATATCAATAAAAGGTAGGGATATGTACATTTCGGTTTGGGAAATAAGTATTTATATAATTTACCTTCTTCAACAATTTCATTTCATTTGATTGCCAAATTATTCAGTTCAGTACAAGCTATGATTGTGGTTTTTATTGTTTCATATGAACCACGTATAACTTCTAACACTATTCTGAATTTACCTACAGTCCAAAACACCGTTCTACTACATTTCTTGTTCGTATGTGTTTGTGATTGTAGCGGTGTTTGGCTTCGGTTTTGGAGTGAGCAGATATGGCATACAAGGATATCTACTGTCTCCTGATAGCTTACTTCTAGTAGCTTTCCACTAAATTCACCATTTTCAAACCTTCTTTTTATCTCACTATCACGGAAAATGCGGGCATCATAAGTACTACCTCTCCAACGACACACCACATAATCGATTGTCAGGTCAGGGCTACATACTACCAAAAAATGAATGAGATATATTAAATAGGTACCTATATATAGCTTAATAAACAAAAGAAAGTTGTTTATTTTGTTTAAGTTGTTGTTGGATTCTTACCTATGTATTGATATAATAATGGCCTTTTCTATTTACAAAATACTGACCAGTTTCACCGCTACTTTTATTATTTTACATGGGTTCAGTCAATAGCTCTTATTATATGAGGAAACTCACAAACACCAGCAAACTCTCTTTGTACACAACTCTGTTCAGCAAGTGTTGTGGGCATTTTCTTACTGGCTAATGCACGACCAACTCGTTTACGGAGTTTACGACAGACGATTTCGTTTTTGAGAGTTACGAGACATGGTTGGTTGACTTATGCCGTGCAAATCTCCACAATCATCGTGTATCTGTTAATTTAAAAATAAACTCAGTAGGTGTACAACTACCTACCTTAGTCGTTCATTGAAGTAATATTGATGACATTCATTCAAATAGTAATAGATCCTAAGATAATTTATGCACTCACCTCATGCCGCCCCCAGTGCCTTGTCACAGACATTACTTGAATGAGGACAGGTATTACGCCGCCTCTTGTGTCCACAGCTATGTCATCCTTTACGAGATTTTTTACTTTAAACATGTTTTCTTTGAAAAATCTGTATTTTTTCCTAAATTCCACAGCATCGTAGTTCACCATAGGATTCGACCCGGTCTTATATATTTTTGCTCGAATGCGCACATATTCTTGTATATCTAAAAAGTCCTGCTCAAAATTGCGTAACTCGTCACCAAAATCATAATATTCCATTACGATTATGTAAAAATGACGCAAAACAGTAGAAAAGTACTCAACAACAAGCAATTTGGCAATGAAATCTGTCACACGAAAAATCATCTGTTCATTGCTAGGGGTTTGGTCCGCTATTTTGTTTATTAAGCTTTTAAACAAGGGTGTGAGGGTGTTTAATTTGACAGCTAGTTAAGAAACCATGATTAACTCTAATCATTGTTTATGAATGCTTTTTTTAAACAATAGTTTAAAGTGTTGCTTAAAGTTAAATAACGTTTATGAATAAGGGGGTATATATTTAAATAACATACAATACATGGTGATATTTACTATCAGTAATGGTATTTAAGTGAATACACAACGTTTATCAACACACCCTTAAAGCAAATTTGTACAAATGTTCTAGTGTTTGCGAATCCTACCGTGCTTGTATTTACACATTTCTACTCAACGTTTACCTTGAGACTTACGTTTACCTTAAGCTGTAGATAATTCAGAATGATAACAATAAAAATAAATGTATTTTCGCAAAGTTCTTTTTTGTAAATATGTAACAATCTGTTAATGTTACTTACTACGTTACAATTTAGTTCCAAGAATAACCTTTAAGTGTTATATAACACATTAGCACATTAATGTGCCTATATCATTGCGTTATATAACACTTAAAGGTTATTCTTGGAACTAAATTGTAACGTAGTAAGTAAGCAGTAATCACTATATAAATTTAAGTGGTATCATTTTCTAAATAAATACCAAACTATAAAGGAAATCGTTCGACTGGGCGTGTGGCGTGTAGGTACGCTTCCCATACAACTCAAGAGATGGACATTCGGGACTGAAGTACAACTGCATGTGTTTGTGATGACGTAACGCTGTAAGATCCGCCGAACGCTCTGTACTGATGCTTTACCCTAAGGTTTGAAATTTACATTCTTAATTATTATCTTATTATAATTGCTAGAAATTATAATAATAATTATATTAAATAAAACTAATATTTATTGAATAAAACTAAATTTACGGATTCTATCGACTTTAATTAATTACTTTTACTTATTTTTAATTCCCGACGTTTCAGGTGCTCTTTACAGCACCCATGGTCACGGGGGGGGGGAATGAGATGTTTGACGTCTCAATGTCATTGTTAGCCCGGCTACATTCAGTTTTTGAATATTATTTTTTTTTAATTTTTTATCCGATTTACGCAAAACGAGCTTACAATATCTTGAAGTCTTGCAGTGGTATGCTTAGGTTTAAGTTTAATTTTGTTAATTATAGGATCCCAAGCGGATGGCAGCACCCACTCCACCCCTCTCTATTGAAATTACGATGTTTTTTTTTAATTTCAATAGTCTCGCATTTCATCCTTGGTAGGAATCTTGGTGTTCTTTTGCGAGGATTTGTGTTTTATAAAATCTGATGTAATGGTGGGGACGATCTTGAACATGTTCACAGTCTGCAGACTTCCCGGAGCGTCGGTGCTTCACGTCAGCTATATATTCTTTCACGCGGGTTTTTATGGATCTTTTTGTTTGACCTATGTAAGAGAGACCACATTCACAATCTAACTTGTACACTCCTGCATCTTGTAGAGGTATATTACACTTGATGGATGGTAAAAATTGACTAATCTTCTTCGGCGGCTTGTAGTATGTTTTAATGGAAGCTCGCTTCAAGATGTAGCCAACCTTGTCTGTGACTCCTCTGACATATGGTACATATGGTAAATACGACATAGTGAAAATGATGATTAGAGAAGTTCATTATCATTTCGGTCACGCTAATCATCAGACAATGATGAATGAGGTGAATAAGAAATTTTGTTTTTTTAAATTCACGTATTACAGTTCGTTGTCTTTCATACAACTCTCAGTCTTGTAAGATTTATAAGTCGAAGTTACAAACAGTGCTGCAAGGCAACTTTCTATTGTAGAGAATAGCTTGACCACGCGCCATCTTCCACATGTTACGCTTTAGAATATTTGGGACCCATGAGTGTATCCGTGGGAAGGCGACATCAGGCGCGATGGTGTTTTTTATTCACGTGTCTGACAACCAGAGCAGTGCATTTGGAATTAGCGGCATTTTGACACCAGCGTCAATGATAATGGCGTTAGGGTGATTTATCGCAAGAAGAGGAAAATCGTCCGTAATTTACAGCGGTAACGGAGCGAATTTCAAAGCTAAGAATAAAGAATTAATACAAGCTTGCAACGAGTTTTATGATAGTATGAAAAATGAATCCTTTAAGAAATATATTAAATGGAAATTTATACCACCCGGAGCACCATATATGGGAGGGGTGGCTGGCAAAGAATGATAAGACCGATTAAGACTGCGATGAACGCAACGCTTAAAGAAAGAAATCCACGAGAAGAGGTTTTGCATACGTTGCTCTTAGAGGCGGAGCATACAGTTAATTCAAGACCATTAATTTCAATAAATATGGACAGTCCTGAAGAGGGCCTAACACCTAATCATTTTCTTCTTGGGCGTTCATGTGGAGATCGTCCACCTGTATAATTCATGGAATGACATTTAATTGGTTAACATAGTATGGAAGACTGCTCAGAAGTTAGTTGATAATTTTTGGCCTAGACGGTTGAAAGAATATATGCCAAATTTGATACCTCGAACGGGCGATAACGGCGGGTTTATAGAACCGATAGTGGGCGAAATCGTCTTAATAACAGACTATTCGTTACCACGCAACACCTGGGCGCACACACACATACACACACACACACAAACCGACGACGACCCAAAAGTGTAGTGTAGTGTTAGTAGTAAAACTACACACTCACCTAGTGCAACAAAAACACTTAGCGCACGACCCACACCGCGTCCCTGGGCGGTTCTCACCGTCCCGAACATCGAACGATACGAGTTAGCCGTCAAAGCCGGGGTTCTGCGATCCACCTGTTCGGACGACCGTTAGATAATTCATTTACGTATACTTTTAATTGACGTAGGCGAACATCTTCACGTAAGTAACGATGCAGATAGATGCAGAATGTTCCTTTTTATTTTATGCTTGCGGCCCTTATGCCGCAAGACCTGAGACCGATGGAGCTTTAAAAGGCAAAAGGCAAGCAAAAAGTCAGAAACTAGAGAGACGGAATTAGTCAGCAGAAATTTTTACAAAGCCACAGTATCTAGCATTCTTTATAAAGTCAATATATTAAAATTACAGAAATTCTAAAGATTAATTATGTAAATCGATAACTAAAATATCAATTATTTATAAATAGACGAGAACGATTAAATAAAATTTTGTAACTAAAAATTAATAACTGTTCAACAAAGTCTGATTAAATGTTATTTTATTGTATCGTAAGAATGTAATATCCAAAAAAATAACAAAATATGTCGTTATCATAATCATCACCACAGCCCTTCACAAGTCCTGCTAAATATTGGCCTCCCTAATGAATGCCACAAAGCACGATCCCGAGCCACCTGCATCCATCAACTTCCTACATGTCTTACCGGGTTGTCACTCCATCTAGAGGGTTATCGTCCTACACTATGTCAACCGGTTGTCACTCTAGAAAATTTTTCCCCATCGGTTGTCGGTTATTCGAGCTATTTGGCCGGTCCTTGCCACTTCAGCTTACTAATTTGATTGGCTATGTGGGTCATTCTGGTTCTACTGCGGATATTTTCATTTCTAAGTTTATCACGCAGAGAAATCCCGAGCACAGCCCTCTCTATAGCTCGCTGAACGACCATGAGTTTCCTCATGAGGTAGATAACCACTTTTCCGATCCATAAGTCATCACTGGCAACGCGCACGGGTTGTGCAATCTCGTTTTCATGTTTTTATGTATACCTGACCAGAAGATGTGTCGTAATTTCCCGAAGGCTCCCTAACCGGGATAAATCCGATTTGAATACTCCATAGTATTAATTATTGATTTGTTTTATATAATTTTAATATTACTGAAGTATATAATAGTATTCTATGCTAAGTATTTGCGTAAAACGCCTGAATTTATAGATCACAAACATTTCATAAATATCAATATTGTAAAAACCGCACACAAAAGATAAATAAAGATTTTTAAATTCTTGATTCGTCGGATTCAACTCCACGATCACTAACTCACCTGTCCAATAATTTTCTACTTTTTCAGGAGACGCTTCGATGTAGCTTCAAAAATCCCAAGGATTGTAAGATAAATATTTTACGAATATTTATATTTAATAGTACCTTCACTATTTGAGTTTTCACTGTTTTATTTTTTCGGTAAATTTTAACAAAAACTAAAACCTGTTGGAGTTTTAAAATAGGTAATAAGTTTTAGATTTTTAGTTTCGTTCAGCCAAGTCAAAGAGTACGAATATGTAATAATCGTATATATGTATATACTCGTATAAGCAAAATACCACTGATTCTAACTCATCACGAGATCTCCAAAACTATACGTCCGATTAAGTCGAAATTTGGCATATTTTTCCTACTTTCTCGACGTACATAACCACTAATAACGAATTTTTCAAAATTCAACAACTAAGAGGGTGCTATTATTTGTATAAAACTTTTAGTTGTACGGGGCGATTGACTCGTTATAAACGACTGCTGTTTTAAGTCAAATATAAATGTAATTTAAATTATTAACTTGATTGACGTTAAAAGTTTCCTACGACTTTGCTTTGAACTTTACATGTTGTACAGCGTGTTAACAAATTTAAGTTGAAACTGCTAAGTTGAAAGCGAAGTTACTCGTGTAGCTACTAAGTGACATTTGCTAGGTTTCATACTGCAATTGATGTAATTGATTTAATTTTTGTCACGTTATATAATTAGTACTTAAATCATAATGAAATATAGTAAAATGTAAAAACCGATTTCAAAGAACAAAATTAAAAAAATAATTTCCACAAATTAGCTTAAAGGTATGATAAATCTCTAATATTATTATATTAATCTTCCAGAGACCATGTAGTTGCGGTGTAAGAATGTCCTCGTAACCATACCCGTAGGTGTTGTCAGAGGTGATAGAGAAAAATGAAACAGGTGATGGGCAGCAGCATCTTCCTGATACCAACTCAAAATAATAAAAAGCTGCCGTTGACAACCCGCTCGCCAAGCATGCCAACTATTCAATATCCGCCCTATGTGGCAATCTGTAGGGAGGCCTATGTTCAGCAGTGGACTTTTACAAGCTGTAATGATAATTTAATCTTCCAGTGACCTTTGTCATCACTGAAAGACACATCATGGTATGTCCAAAATATCATTTGTTATGCAATGAAAAAAATAATGTTGCATAGCCATGCTGCAGTTATATTTATGTCCTCCAGACCGAATTTCGGTCACGGCGGCCAGCCCCAACAGAGACTAGCCATAGGCGCAGGACAGGATTATAGTGCCCAAGTATATGCGCAAGCACAGGTGCACTTTCTATTCCCTCACTCTCATAATCCGATGGGACAGTAAACCGACATGACCGGAGAAAGATCAGGCGAAGGGCCAACAACTTTACATGCTATCCGAGGCACGGGGGTGAGACACCGCCAACTTCCTGAATCCGGGCAGCTACTGAGAATTTCTTGACGGAATAATTGATTTTTTTGGCCCGACCAGGGATCGAACCCAGGGCCCCATGACCAGCAGTCGCACTAATACACCCACTAGGCCAACGAGGCAGCAGTTATATTAGGAGTATAGTTGTAGCACGAATGGGTCGGCTCGACCGGCGCAGGAATACGCTCTCACAGAATACCAGCGTAAAATAGTAGCTTAATGCTTCGTATGGTGATTGTAGAGAACCGGAGATTATTTTTACTGGAAACGAGGCATTTTATCTTAGTCCTCACGGGTGACAACGCATCTGCATTTTGATTCGTAGTCGAGGATAGATGTAGATGTCTTTGGGTCACAGCAATCACTTACCATCAGGTGGACTGTGTGCTCGTTGGTCACCCTATCCTATAAAAAAACGTGGTAGGTAACCAAAAAAGAGTCGTTTTGAAACAGGTTTTTAGGTTAGGTTAATTAGTTAATGTTTCTTATCCGGGCAGAAGGCATGGCAAATAAGCTAAGAAAATTAACATTTCTTTATGTTATAATTTATTTGCATTTAGTATGGAGTACTTTACCGTATGCTTGCGGTGAAAGAATGTCAACTACCTCGTATCATCCCCTGGGTGTTGTAAGAGGCGATAGAGGAAACAAGTCAGGAGATGGCAGCAGCATCTTTCTAGTAGCAACTAAAAATAAAACACTACGTTAGCCAACCCTATTGTGGAAACTATGGCAAATATCCGCTTATAAGGCAATTTGTGGGTTATATTCAGCAGTAGAATTTAATACGCTGTAACGTCAAGTATAGAGTGCTACGTTAGTATTATATATTATAACAATCTTACTACTTATCTTACTTTCTTTTCGCTGAATTTTCGCGAAGTTTTCGCGAAGTTGCCGTCCTCTTTGGCATGTAATACATTAAGTTAATTTACAAAAAGATATCATTGAAAAATAATAAAATAATAATTTCTTGCAATTGAAAAAAATCGTTTTTAACAATATGGCACCGAGTTACCACATGGCAACATGCATTTATATAATTAGTAGGACAATTTAAAGAGAATCGCTTAAAAAATTGAAGTGAAATAAATTTCGGAACTCATGCGCCGATAACGCTTGAACTACTAGCAAATTTAAATATGATAACCCACTTAAAACAGTCGATTAATAAGAACGCAGTTCGAACGCGTTCAATCTTGTAAACATTTTGTAATATATAATCGCACCTTTAGGATGAAACCGATTGATTTCAAAAAAGTTATATTGTGGGAAATCGACAAAAACTAATGTAAATTGTGACACCTACCTATTCACTTTTACATTTTATTTCGTAACTGTTTGGGTTAATAGAAAAGTTTAAGGTGAAAATTGTATAGTTAACATACAGATATGAATTTTTCAAAAAAATATAAAAGAAGCAAATATTGTAAATTAAATAGAAATATTAAATTAAGTGAGTCGTTTTAAGGGTAAGAAAATATCCAAAAATTTGATCAAATAGGAAATACGTCTGTTTTTTTTTTACTAAACAAACATGTCTGAATTTGACTAATAACGAATCAAGTCTTTTTCGTATTAATCTGATGTGGTTATTTTTTGTCGTTTTCATTATTAAGTTTTTCTTCGTAAAAATGCAAACCCAAATTCAAACATTAGCCATAGTAGTAATTAAAAAAAAAAACGGTTTCATAAAATAAAATATATTAATAAAAATTATAAATGAGTAATATTTGTAGAAATCATTTAAGAACATGTGTTCGTATTCGTAGGGTAAGACCTCAGTTAACCTGTCAAGTTATCAGAATTAAAAAGTAAAAAATCAGCACATATTTTTCATTATTAACATTTATTACTAAATTATTCTAGAGGGAATCGGCGCATGAGTAACGTAAACTATTTCACCTCAATTATTTTATGAGATTCTCTTCAATTTGTTCTACTGATGATATAAATGTATGTTGCCTTATTGCAACTCGGTGCCATATAGTGTAAACCGGTGTTTTTTCTTCCATTGCAAGATATCGTTAATATATTATTAATATTAACTTTATCGTTATGTCATACTTCCTTGATATAGTATGTCATTAAAGAATATATTAAAAATAATGTTTTGTATTTTATTCGTTTTCCGTCAGTTGTTTGAAAAATTTGAAAGTTGAAGAATGCGTAGTTAACCGTCAAATGCCTTTTGTACGCCGATGATCAAGTTATTCTTGCGTAGTCGGCGGCCGAGTTGCAAATGATGGTGACATTAATGAATATATTATTAAAGAATGAAGTATGAAAGTGAACGCAAGTAAGACGAAAGTTATGGTTTTTGAAAGAGAAGAAAGTAAAATGATATGTGAAATAAGAATAGAAGGGTAATTGATCGAGCCAGTACATGAGTTTGTATATTTGAGATGCGTATTTAGCAAGGATGGGAGATATGATAAGGATATAGAACGACAAGTGAACGTATTTGGGGGTGGCTGTCCTTCCAAAAAACGTGGAAATAGAGTAATGGGGCCCTACACTCTATTGTGAAAAGTCAAAATGTGTCAAGAAAGGCACGTATGGCAACTCACAATGCTGTGTTGGTCCCACTTTAACATATGGTAGTGAAAGTTGGATGTGGCAGAAGAAGCACGAAAGTAGAATAAACGCAGTAGAAATACGGTCGTTAAGGAGTATGTCAGTACTGAATCTGAATGACAGTAAGAGAAATTGTGTAATAAGAGAAAAGTGTGGCTTGCAACATGATGTTGTGACCAGGAGTAAGAAAATAATGCTTCAGTGGTTTGGTCATATGGAAAGAATGAATGAGGAAAGGGTGACAAAGCAATTTTATGTTGCAGAAGTGAACGGCAGAGCTGGAAAGGGACGTCTTAGGCGAGAGTTTATCGACAAAATTGGTGATATATTGAACGCGAGACAAATAAGGAGTATCCTTTTAACCAACGAGCATGTATGCGTAGGTATATGCATGAGGAGGAGGCGAGAGAGGTGTGTCAGGATCGTGCCAAAAGGAAGTCTGTAGTCTTTGCCTTTTTTACGGTCAAAAAATAATGCACAGAGCCGTCCCATGGCAACATTTATTTATGTCATCAGTAGGACAATTTTAAGACAATCGCATAAGAAATTGAGGTGGAATATTTTTCGGTACTCATGCGTCGATTCCTCCTGGACTAAATTAATTGCTAACTAAATACCATATAGTAAGCGGGTTCGTTTGAAACTAGTTATCATGACTGAGTTACATAAAACAACAAATTCAATCTTAATATTATTTACTTCAACTAAACTATGTTTTTGGGTAAGTTATCGCTACAAAAGAACGTAATAGGAACTCAAAAAGTAATTAACATGTAAAATTATCCAAAAAAATCAGTTAAAGTAGTCAGTCTTCTTAGTCCTTTAATTCTAAAAAAATTATATAGAAACCAGGTGTCAAATTTTCCTGAGTGATTCACATATGCCTTTCTTTTTATTTTCATTTAATCTTGTTTTGTTTGTAAGCGCTTTAGGAATTGAGATCTCTTCCAAGCTCGGCATTTGTTTTCTTTTATTTCTCATGTTTACACGAATAAAATCTTCTTACAGAGACGTGGGCGCCAAAATCAGATTTTTCACGCTTTATAGGTGCGCAGAAAAGCAATTTTTTGTTGTTAAAAACTAAGAATCCACATTTTTTAAACCTCATTATGAAAGTTAAAGATTTTACTAAGTGAATTATGTTGGCCAAAACACGATTGACACATTTTGGCTCGATAGAAAAGGATCGCAATGTTTTCTCAAAATCTACATTTTTAGGTTCGTCCACAACGTGAAAAAGCTGTTTCGTTCGAATGTAATGAATTCAATTTCAATTAAATTCTGGCTATGTGTTCACCAGTAAATACGTGAGCGAATTATGTGTGAATTTATTTTACAATAAAAAAGTATATATATAATTTTAAAAATAAATATCAAATAAATATTGGGCTATTAAATAGCTCGCGGGCTAGCAATCGGTGCATATAAAGCGTGAAAAATCTGCCTTTGGCGGCCACTTCACCTTAAGCATAATAAGAAGTTTTGTAGTGAAACTCGAAGTTTGTTTATTAGGAAACGTAACACTTTTATATCGTTCCACGACACTGGGTTACGTTAATCGTCTTCGTTGAAATTGTAGCCCCATTGATCGTGTAAGGATTTTAAAAATCAATAAAAAAGTAATAATGTAACTCCGTAACTTCGAAATGATTGCCAGATATTTAATACATTTTTATCAACATTACATATAGACGGAATGTATATATAGATCTAAATATTTGTTTTCTTCTTATCTCCTTCTCAATTAAACTGTGAACACCTTCATTCCTGGTGTGTCTACGTGTTAAATATAATAATCTATATAATATTGTGAGTGATAATTGCAATATTTGGAAAATGAGCCACAGCATACGAGTACAACACGCAATCACCTTGTTTTTATTACGTTCGCGGCAATTATCAAAGTAAAAAAATATATTTAATTGTTTATCAGAAGAATTTTTACCGATAGTTTTCAAATACTCAAGTATGCAAGATCCTATTTCGCTTGCTTCCCTATTACCTTGGGTTTCATCCCAAAAAAATTATAAACATCCGCATAAGCGTCAATTGTTTCGTTTTAAGTTACTCGACACAATCCTGGGTTCTATTCTGTTGTATTTTTATTTTGGTGTTTAATAGCAGCCAACTCAGCCATGTTAAAATTTAAACAGTTGAGTTTAGATATGAAATGAAAAAAAATGCATTCTGCCGCAGGATATTTCATGATGGCCTGCAAATCATAGATATATTATAACCGTTACCAAGCATCCTACGTTTATTTTTTTTTTCAATGCGACAAAGATCTTTTTCTTTTCTATGGTTGTCAAATTTCTCTCGCAAGTTTGCGTTTCTGGGCTACTAATGTCATCTCATATTGTAAACAAAGGTCACAATGATATTTTTTTTCGTCTGAAAGAAGCCGATGTTAAAAATTTTATTAAATATTTGATAATATAGCTAGTATTCAATTTTAGGTTTGATTGTATCTCTGTTTTCGTAGAAGTCTCTACAAAATCTGTGAATATTTTGCTGCCATTAATGAAGTATTTCGATGTAAATGCCCTTAGATAGTGTGATTCCATCCTAGGGATTATTTACGTGACTCTCAACGTCCTTAATAATGGTTTTGTCTAGTTTTTTCTATTAGTGTGCTTACTTTTTTAATCCTCGGCTATAAATCTGTTACCATTACTTTTTGCTTAACGGTTCTAATCTGTCTCTCTGTAATATCTAAAGCATTCATGAAATACGTTTAGCAAACTCGATATTTTAATTATTTACTGTGAAAAAAAATGCATTATCAGGTGATCTAGGTTTTTGAACGTTGGAATATTTATATTTTGGCTTCAATTCTATCATGCAAGAGTTAATGAATCATCTTTTAAGGTTCACATTGGAAAGATTCCAATACACTTTAAAAACGTTGGCCCCTTGGACTTTATCTATGTGGTCAAAGCATTTTACTCGACAATAAGGCTTATATGAGTTATGTCATACTACTGGCAGGAACTTCTTTTTAGACGTTGACAAAGAAATGTAAGATTTCTCAGTACTTCGCAATAACTTATTGATATTTTGAATCCATTTTGTGGATTACGTTGCCGTTTTTACACTTTCTGTGGATAATGATTTCACTGGCATTACTTTTACTAGGTTGTTGTATATTATATTGAGGTATAGAAGTGCCACTTGATGAAGAGGAACTTCTACGACGAGCAGAAATTTCATTGGGGTCTTGAAATGTTGGATCGTCATCACTTAAGTCAAGGTCACTTTCGAAAGTATTAATTAGTGATTAACAGTAATAAGGTTGCATTTTTAAACTAGATTTAAAAGAGGTTTTCATATTTAATTGGCTGGTAATAGCACTCACTGTATTTAGATCTGAACGTTTGACGTTTGGATCCATGGAGTTTGATGATAGTATCACTCATAGTGGATGAACTTGTGGAATGGTAACTATAACTCGAACAGAGCTTAAACGCGATGAAGTGGAACTGCTACAAGATGAAAAAGATTTTGTTTTTTCATGACTGGGTCTTCTTATAATTGGTGGGGAGAATTTGACTCATTGCACTTGATTTGCATTGAACTGTTTTTCCACTGTCAAAAACAAAAACTTTGTTAAATTGTGAAATTAGTAATAGGCCCGGGCAAAATTCGTTTTTAACAAACAAAAACTACTCAAAACCAATATAGGACTTACCATTTCAATAATATTATTATATTAAATTGTTTCTACTGTGGCGGCACTGTCGTCGTACCACAAGTGAAACACATTGAAACCTAAATTGCGCTATCAAAGTTCCGAAGTAAGACAGTATATACAGAGTAGCTCCGAACCCTCGCGCTCCTCGCTCTATCTCAGTAACAGAGCTTCTAAACAAGCTCCGTCATCGCTCAATGACTGTAGATTCCTGACTCTTGCATCCAAAATGACCCTTCGGGGCAATTCTCAGCCATATCAGGCCCCTATAGGTCTCTTTAGATTCACCCTCCAGGGCTACAGTAATAATTTAATAAATAAAATAACGACCTAATTTTAAGTCGGTCACATTTAGTCAAGTTCCTTAATACAAGGTTTAGTGTATTAAGGAAAAGACTTAAAGTCAAATGAGGAACGAAGACTATTATTTATTTCAGCAAAAAAGACTAAAACTGAAAAAGGTCCTTTAAACTGACAAAATTCTTTGAATAAAAAAAGCATAAATCTAAGTTTGTCGTTTTAATATCTAAGAAACTGGAATGAATGGTTTCAGAATTAAATCACCTCAATTTACAGTCAATTGTCATACGTACAACACTGTCAACACAACACATGGCGAATGCTACACGCGTGAGGCGAATGCTACACGCGTGATATTTATCACGAACTGGGACGCGATCTGGAATGACGTATCGCGATCCATATCGACACACCCTACACGTTCATTACGGTTCACGTCAGTATTGGGCAGAAATTGTTAAAAGCAGACATATCTAAAATGGACAGAAATGAAGAAAAAGCTTGTCTGATTTTTTTTTCTAACATCTTCTATTGAAGCGTATTTTTTAAGCTATTGCATAGCTTCTATCGCGGGAATTGAGTGCAGGAAAATCCAGAAATTTCGTAACGAAAAAAACCTCACGCTCTCCGACGGGCACGGAGGTGTGGCTTGAAGGCCGTGCATTGTCTAACGATGGTCTAACGTCGTTTCTTTTCCTCAATCTTCGACACGGTGTTTGTGTATAAAGTGTTTTGAAATTTTGAATATGAATGAACAAAGTGCATTTATTATTAATGAAGAAAGTCACGAAAAAATAGTGAAAGAAAATGAGTGAGTACTCTATATACATACCTACATTTTATTATTATCACAAATGCAGTACTAATTTTGAATTGAAAATATAATACTGCTATAAAGATAACCTAAATTTTTGATATTAACACAAACACACACACGCGTATAGTTTAAATTCTCAATTTAGATTATCAATATGTATATATATACTCGATTAACCGGACTAATTGTTGCCGTTAGGGATTCGGATAATCGAAAATCCGGATGATCGAATATATGAAGAAAAGCGGGTTTTGTGAATTTGTAGTACATATATACATACATAATGTTATGTGTTTATTAAAAATAACAATTTCAACGAAAATCAATGTTTATTAAGAAATTATTATTTTTTAATAAACATTGATTAAATTCCATGAAGAGATATAAATCTATATAACCATCCGTTACTTGCGACAAACGAGCCGCCGTCACCTAATTTTTTTATTTAACTGTAATGCTTTTTCACAAAGCAAAGGGCCAGATATCATTTGCCCAGTTGATCGTTTTTGTAAAAACCAACAATACAAAGCGTCTTCTAATTGCCAATTTACTCGCGGACATAGGTCCTTATGTCCGGGACGGGGGTTTGTTGGCGCCTGATAGTAGATCGTCTTATCTCAAGCGGTGTGAAGCGACGATTAGTGAGGTGCGGGAGGGGGAGGCTAGCTGCATTTGTGCGCGCGATCGGTCACCCCTAAAGTTGGGCGTTATAACATACAACAGATAATATATTTCATTATATATGTTTAATCTTACAACACATTAGAATAATGAACCATTGACTGTTATAATATTATATTCATTATCGTTAGAAAGCGTCATCTGTTTACGTTTACGGTCCAACCGTCACGTCGGCCGAGACAATGGGAGTCAATAAAATACTACCTACATTCATTATGCTACAAGGATTGGGTATAGCTTACACTAATTTAAACTCTAAGCTAACTTAATAATAGCTTATTTTACTAACACTAAATTATAACGGTAAACAAAAATATATTATTTCCTCCATTAGGTGCCTGTTGTGCCTGTTATTTAATTTTGCTATTGTAATATATAATATATCAGTTTAGTGTTCAGTTAGCTGTCTAGCTGAGATGACAATGACACTGTTATCTGTTAAATTATATACGTAATGTTTTGATAGCAGGTCCCCACATTACGTGAAAAAGCTATTGTTGTTTTTGTTTATTTTTCGTTAAACAAAACGCGAACACAGCCGACGACTGAACTGAACTAACCTCGTGTACAATGTAATATTTAAAACTGTTATAATATATTATAACAGTTTAAAACAACAGTTAGAAAAATATAGTTGTTCATATATTGAAAGTCTCCTTGGTTTGTCTTAGACTTATGTTAATAGAGCGTGCCATTTGAACTTAAAGACAACTAATTGGACAATAAATAATAAGTGACAAATCTTGCAGTGGAGCGTGGAACTGAGTAGTTGCGCGTCTTGTTAATATAATTGCCGTACGGCCACCCTGACGTATGTACTGCGCGAACCTGAGTTTTTTGCGAGGCGGTCCAGTGATACAGTATTTTTCACAAATAGTGAGTTCGTTATAACGCGGGTTCGGTTAAATCTGGTTGAATTTGATTGGATTAACCTAAGTAACTTGAATTAATATCAAAGAAAAAGAAATACTGCATAAATGAAATAAATAAATAATTATAATTGCATAAGTTGATACAAAATGCTATGCAATAGCTTTACCGCGGCAGTCCCCGAGTGCCAAACGTCTTTTTTTTATATTTTTATAAATTTGTAGTAACTTCTGAAGTGCCCCCATGCGCTTACAATTGTTTTTAAAACCATCACACGATGTTTTACGTTACGTCATTATACGGGTTTTGTCTCCCAACGTAATATAAAATCCTGTAAATATTTTTGATGGATTGTAGATGGACCCGTCAAAACAGGATTCTCCCTTTCGTTCGCGATTTCGCCCGCATCGCTACAAAAGTCGTCCTCCTGCATCGCTTCTCCAGAGCAGACTGACGCGATCCGTATCGCAGCAACACTACACGCGCATTATTTATCACGATCCTTGGATCGCGATATGGATTTTCGGAAATCTAGAAATTCTGTGATCCGGATCACGACCCATCAATACTTGATACTACAGGTTCAATAAATATCATAATCTTGGATCGCGATCCAATGGTCGTGGTAAATATCAAGCGTATAGCATTCGCCTTATAGCGTCGTTTCCGCACCGATGCGGGCCCTAAATTCTCCGATTAAGAAAGAAACCGATTTTATATACAGAAAGATAGACAAATTTGTGTTGAGTCGTTTAATGATCACAACTCATTTTACCATTTTTTGAGTTCAGTCGGTTTCATTCTAAATTTGCGTAATGTGACATAACACATGTCGCCACATATTAATATTTTATAAATAAATTGTGTATATTCATATTTTCGTGAATTTTTTCCAGTCATCGAAAGTTTGATGATGTATGATGACTCCACAGATGGGTGATCACCTCTTAATACTTAACTGATAGTCCTTAATTGGACTTTTCTTTTTCTTCAAACAGTAACACCCATAGATACAAGGCTGTTTCCAATCCATCCATAGAGACACCTAGGCGAAAAGGAGTATTTAATTACATTTTTCACAAGACTATAATGGTGTTCTAGCTCGGGAGCTTTAAGGAATTCCATATAAGGACATATATGTTCCCTAAGCTACGAAATTTATAGCGATATGTTTTGACTTTCTCTCTCTCTCTTTAAAGAAGCTAGAAACGGATAAACATCCAATGGCTAAAGGCTAATGTTGAGCGTTTTTGAATTTACTGGGCTGACTTTGTAAAAGGACCTTTATGGAAGAAGCGTGGTGTCCATCTTAGCCCAAATTAACAGGAAGCCGAAATGGCACTCGGGTGGCCATAACGACAAAATCCCTAGTCTAGTCTACTATAAAAATTCCTATTAGAAAATAAATGATACAGAGATAATGAATACGAAGGTGTTTCTCTTCCACATAAGTGGAGCCGTAGGTAGAATCAGGTAGGCAGATTCATAATTAAAAATTATGTACAGTATTGAAATGTGTTATATGCAAATTAATCTCTGCGTGATAAAGTTATAAATGAGGGTATTCGCAGTAGAGCCAGAGTAACTAACATACCCTACGGATTAATAAGCTTAAGTGGCAATGCGCCAGCTATTTAGGTCGATGAACCGAATGGTTTCGATGATGTTGGTGCTGTTAGTCTTTTGGCTTTTACAGCAGCCGGTTTTAATGATATTGGTGCTGTTAGCCTTTTGTTAGCTTTTACGACTCGCGGAATAAAATATTAAGTATAAATTTAAGTAATTCTGGATCGTTACTTACGTAGGTGAACACCTACGTCAGTTGAAAGTGCACGTAAATGAGTTATCTAACGGCCGTCCAAACAGGGGGTGGCGGGCCTTTGCCTCTGACGGCTAATTCGTATCGTTCGATGGTGATGCAGGTATACGGTGTGCACGCCGTGCAGTGGGGTGCGCGGCGTGCCCGTCTGCGGATTCGCTGTGTCACATCCGATTTATCATTTATGTTTGTTGCACTAGGTGAGTGTAATGTATTCTTGTGTGACTGGCCAGCGACATTTGGTTTGTCGGAATCTAGCGGAAGAGGGAATTAGATTAAAATGTTACGCGGCCTCCGGGGACTTTCCATATCATTTGGAGTCAGGGAGTAGCTTGCTGCGTTTACCACTAACGGGTGGGATGTATCTCGGCCCTCTCAAAGTGGCCCTGAGACGTTTACTTGAAATATACAGAGATCTTTGGGAGTTGACTGTCTCTGTGCAAGACGGAGTTTTGCTGGTACCACCGGGCTCTGGTGGCTAAGTGAATGAACGACTTGGAGGTCGTAAAAATGGCGATTGGCTGCGTGCGCAAAAACGACGCTTGCGTAGAACGTGATAGGTCTTAAGCAAGCATTGTAAAAATAAATATTGTGTCTTAAGGACAGTTTGCTCTTTCTGTAAACTAACGGGTGGAGATGGCTAGTGACGAATTTGGCACGGTTGCGAACGAAGCGAAATTGTTTCGCGAAGGTCATGCCGTGATCGGAGGTGATTCCTAGGTATTTGGCCGTTGATTGTCAGAGAATCTGGCAGCCGAACAGAGTGATCGTACCTATCGATTTCTCGGTATTTGTGATTTGAAGATCACAATTGTTTACCGATTTATACAGTATTTTTTTTTTAATTTGAGGAGGCATATTCAGCATTAGACTTTTATAAAATTGAAATATCTATGTTGTTAAATTGTTATTATAATACTTTCAATAATATTGACTCACAAGGTGGGTATTTATAAAAAAGAATTACTTTCAATACTCAGAGAAGAATGAATTTGTATAATTGGTCATTGAAATAATTATTATTTTTCTTTATTACTGTGTCATTTGAAAACAAAATCACTGTATTATATGAAAAAACTTGTACGCTATTCTCAATCTAAACATTTGTTAATAGTAATTGGTGGTCAACGGTGTTGGTTGCACTATTATATTATATTTTTGTAGTGAATGTATTTTAGATTAATAAATATTGTGTAAACTGTTTGTTGATTCTAATAAATTAAAAAAAATCAACATTCATATTTTGCAGCCTATTGAGGTAAGGATATTTAAATTTTACTTAAATATCAATCAACATACTAAGGGATTTCTTTCACTCTCAGGGAATTAACTTTGGAATTTGTTAACCGATTTTAATGATTAAGTTCTAATTAATAGGCTTTAATTGAAGGGTGGTCCCAATTTATTTAAATATAATATCATTCGTAAGCGTTGAGAAATAGGAGATATTTTTTTAAAGTAACTGTTTGTACGACTTTTAGTTTATTGTATTCCTTAGTATAGTTTATTTGGAAAGTAAAAATCAACTTCAAGAAATATAAAACTTTAAATTAATTCCACATAATAGCCTTCTTTCTGACGTCCCGGGTTTTCTTCAAAACGCTGACTTAGCAACCTAGCATTCATTAAACTAAATAAAACAATAAAACCTTCTGGTCTTTTAGTTCTTTGAAGTTTTTATTTATATTTAATATACAATTTAATTTTCATTTGTTTCTTAAATTGAAAATACCTATAACATATAATTTTATGCTTCGAAATACTAAAACTTCACTTCAGTGTTCTTCTAAGTAGACTTAAATAATTTAACATGTTAAAAGTTCCTCAAAGTATAAAACATAAACGACCTTAATTAAAATAGAGGGTTCACGGCAAACTCTACCAAAGTAACCATTATCGGCTTTGACTTCGCCTTTGAACTAAAACGGTAATAAGGACGTGAAAAAAAGCCAACCATATTCAGTTAAAAACTTCGACAGCATGTTTAAAAAATAATTTGAAATTTATTTCTTAAAACTTTTAAAGTTTATGTATTCAACTAGATGATTTAAATGAGTGCCGTGGTATCTCATGGTATCTTACGGCATAAGTATTTGTCTAAATTAAGACTACGCTCCCAAACTGTGTTCGATAATCTTGGGTGCCAATAAAATAGTTAATTACAATTTTAAATGCTGCTTGGCGGTGAAGGAAATTGGCAACGCAAGAAAATCCCACTCTTAGTTAAATCTTACAATAAGATTAAAGTTATGAAAATACATTCATCTCCTTTTCTCGAATCATTTTCGCTTAACACTTGGCCGTCTCGCATTGATATTGAAAATATAATATTAAATGAATTAGAGTCTGTTACACAATCTAAAAAAATTCTATGAAATAAATTCTCTTAAAGTCAATATTATCAAAGAACTTGACAATAAATATCACGATTGGCATAAAATCTATACAGACGGATCAAAGAGTGCTAAGTTGCAAGGGGCAGCTTTTCTTGACCCATCTCAAGCAATTTATAGATCGTATAAAGTTACAAATGACGTTTGTATTATGACCCTTGAACTCATTGCAATATCCGAAGCCGCAAGCTATAACTGGAACAAAATTATTATTTACTCGGACAGCAAAACTGCTATCCAACATTTGGCTCGATCCGCCTCTGGAATCAGAGGTGTTTCGATAGCCTATGACATACTTTCGCAAATAAATCAGTTCAGTCTATGCGGCATCGGTGTAAGGGTGCAATGGATTCCAGCACACATTGGTTTATTGGGTAACGAGGAGGCGGATAGATTAGCGAATTCTGCTTGCATAAATGGTGTAGAGTATTATATTGATTCTTGCTACTCAGAAATATTACCAAAAATAAAAAATTCATGTTATAATAAATGGAAAGAATTTTTCAATGAACGTTCTAAAACGAAAGGTATTTGGTATAAAACGATACAGAGTGAACCGCCTCGAATACCTTCGTTTATGGATACCAAATTAAACAGAAATACTATTAAATTAATACTTAGATTAAGAGAAGGTCACATTCCATCAAAAAAAATTTCTTACTTGATGAAAAGAGCTGATTCACCTAACTGTGAAATTTGTGGAGTAATTGAAGACATACATCATTTTTTAATGGAATGTGAGCGCAACCGAGGTGCAAGGGAATTATTTGTAAGAACATATAATATAAATGTGTACAATATAGGTGTTGCTCAGAGCATCCTACATGCCCCCACCTCGGATATTGCATTAAGTATGTGCAGGTTAATAACAAATGTATAGATTTTAAGTTAGCTTTAATGGGATTGACATGTTAACGAACAAAAATCCCTAAATAAAACCAGAATAAAAAAAAACATCGTGAGGACACATGGTCAAGGACTGCATCCTGAGTGACAACCGGTAAGAGATTGAGGAAATCGATGGTTGCAGGACCACCGTCCTTTGTAGCAGTGATCTGGTAGAGGCTGAGAAATAACAGAAAACCTGACCACATTTTTGAAACGTGTAGAAGGCTAATTTTTCCTATTTTTTCTTGTAAAAAGTGTGTTGATTAAAATTAATTTTACGGATTTTATCGCGTTTAATTTTAAACGATTTTTAATTCCCGATGGTTCGGGTGCTTTTGAACACCCATGGCCGTGGGGGACTGAGGTTAATGACGTCCCGATGTCAATGTTAACCGGAGTACCTTAAGCTGTGTAATTATTATTTATGTTCCGATCTACGCAAAATGAACTTACTGTGTCTTGAATTCTTGCAACGGTATACTTGGTTTAAATTTTAATTTTATTAATTACAATATATCAAATCCGATGTAATGGTTGGGGCCGCCTAGGAATTGCAGATCTACAGTTTGTGAGGGACTGTAGCACAGCCCAAATTTCGACAGAATCAAAAGCTTTCTCATAGTCCACATACGCCAGGCAAAGTGGCAAATTGTACTCTTCGGACTTCTGTACAATTTGCCGAAGGGTATGTATGTGGTCTATGATTCTAAAGCCTTTTCGGAAACCGGCTTGTACGGGAGGCTGGAAGTTGTCGAGTTTGCTTGCGAGAAGATTCGTAATGACGGAGTGTTGACTTCACTAGACGAGACTTCTCCAACTTAACGTTTAGGTTCAGTGTGATTCGAACCATTCGGTAGTCGCTGCCAGTTTTCACCCTCGTGATCACTGAGATATCACTGGACATTTGGCGTCTGGTCATCATAATGAAGTCAATCTCATTTTTTGTCGAACCGTCGGGGCTCGACCAGGTTCACTTCCTGTGAGGCCGCTTCTGGAAGAAAGAGCTCATCGTAAAGAGTCCCCTTTTCTCCATAAGCAAGACCAACTGCTGGCCCTTTGGGTCCAATTGCCCTATTCCAAGTTTCCCTTACTTCAGCTCACTGCTTCCTCCTGTTTTGCTTGCTAGTTTTGCTTTGAAGTCTCCTATCAACATCGTATTGTGGGTTTTAGAGGAATGCATGGCTCTAGAGACATCCTCATACATCTCCTCCACCTCCTCATTGGGATGTGCCGAGGTTGGTGCTTAAACCTATATGACCTTCAACGAATACCGTTTAGTGATTCTGAGTATCAGGTACGCGACCCCATCTCTTCAGCCTCGGATAATCTTATTATATGCCAGCGCAACTTGTCTACCTCTTCTTCCAGTTCCAGTATCTTCTCGTCAGTCCTTACGGTGCGTGCGTTATATTTTGCCAGGTCGAGTCGTCGTAGGTGGCAACCGAAACTCCACTTCTTCACCTCGAGATTCTTAGCACCCCCTGCCCCGCCGTTACTTTGGTTTCCACCACAGAAATCTAAATAATAAGGTACTAGAAATGCCTCTTACTGTCTTTTAATATCGGGACGCGTGTCGCCGGTTTGCATCTAACACATACAGACAAACAATAAATACACAATTTCGCCTAAACATATCTTTAGCATTCGTGCAACAAAGATTAAACTATAAATTATTTAGTTAAGGAGTATTTTATAAAAAATCAAAATCTCAAGAGGCGGAGCCACTTGGTCCAATAATTATCGTGTGCGAAAAACAGAGAATGACATTGCGCGCTCACTCTCACTTGGGTATAGCGCAGTGCAACGCATGTTTCGATAACTTTCTACTAATCGTCGTTGATCATCCAGGAGTCTCACTGTTACTGCCCCAGGCTACCCTGACAATAGCTGATCGGGACTAGGGCCCATCAGGAATCCCACTCGACGGGTAACAAAGGGAGGGTCCAAAGACCTGTGAAATATTAAGCTATAGCGGTCAACAAAGAACCAAACAAAACTTACCGTTTGTCGACGTAGAGTTAACCATAGGAAGAGTCAGGCGGAATAGCGAGTGTGTGTGAGTCGTGTTCAGTACGTGTTCAATATGTAACCTGACCCCCGCTGGATGCAGAACAGCAGATCCAAAGGAGCCGCCTCTCTTCAAATATGGGATCCATCTAAGGGGCATTCAGCCATAGAACACTTCCGTTTCTGGGAAAACTATGTTCGTTTATAACTTATTATTTATTGTCCAATTAATTATCTTCAAATTGAATCTTCAAGTTAATCCAATCAAGTCCAACAACGTTTAACCGAGACACGCGGTACAACTCAAGGACGGCTGGTCAAAGGTCAATGTCATAGGCCAACGTAGCACAAACTACCACCGCGTCGATTCAATTAACTGCATAAAATGTCCTTTAATCACTACAAATTCCTAGCCATCCTCTGTCACGTAATGCGTTCAAAATAGACACTAAATTCGAGGCGGTCTAAGTTATATATTACTAATATTAAATAATATATTCAAATGGCGCGCTCCATTAACACAGTTCTCGACGCCGGAATATGCTGGCGTCCCGGCGCGTGCGCCGCGCTCAGCCGTCGACCTCCTCACAGCTCGGTTCGATGCAAACAGGGGTTGAATCACTGCGTCTACGATGCAACTAGCCTCCGCCTCCCACACCTCGCTAACCGTCCCTTCACCTCGCTCGAGATAAGACAATCGGCTATCGAGCGCGAACACTCACACTAAGATATAACTGATTAACTGAAAGTGTCTCAGTAATAGACGCTTTTAGTTATAGACGCTTTTATAACTAGAAAAAAGAGGATATAATAAAATGCTTAAGATAAGTACTAGTATATCCATTTATTTTTTCCAACCAAACCTTATCTCCAACCGAATCTCCAACCAAGACCTCGGCCACTAACGTAACGGAGATGCGCTCTTGCAACGCCAGCCACCGCCTCACATCACCGCCTCATCGTGGGAAAGCCGGAGAGTCGAATTTCCCCTGGATGCCCTTCCTGGATATAGCAGCCAACCAATAAGTCCTGTTGCAGGACAGGAATTTGACGACCTCCTTCAATATCAGTGCCCCTACAATCCGTTCTGCAATCCGGCAGGATCCGGTCCGGCAACCGCAACGCGATAAGAGGCGGACGTGGTAGGAGCCAGGGCGGCAGCCATCTAGTTGGAGCTGCCTCCATCAAACCGGCACTCGAACCGGGGGCACAGTAGCCCGCAGGAGAGCGCCGAGTGTCGCCCGACAGGGGGGGTGACTGAACGCCCATGAAAGTGGGGGGCCCGGCAGTTCTTAGTTAGACCTGTTTTGGTATTAGTGTTTTTATCATTTTATTTTATTTAGAAAAAAATAATATAGTATACCTAATAAAGGTAGGCTGTTGGGGACTATGGTCTTACTTAGGATTTATAAGATTAGTTTTATTACGCTAATCTACCTACATTCATGTTATAAACATATTTTAAATTTGAATTTGATTACCCAACCCACAATCTGACCAAAATACTGATCCAGATTTCCGTGTATTTCTAAATATGAAAGAGATCTGACAAATTACATGTAATCTCAATATATATATATATATATATATATATATATATATATATATAATGCATAACATAATATTATAACAGTGATTTATTCACATGAATTATGCATTTATCTTTCAAATCTAAATAACTTTATGTTGTTGTGAGTTGGATAATTACTGAACAACACGGTTCAATTGTTTTATAGATGTTGTATACTAACGCTTTAATTAAGTATGCAGTTGTTATGAATAATTATATGGTTGTAATCTGAAATCGGCAAATCTTTAGGCAGTGGATATAAGAACGATCAAAGCTAGTGATTTATGCCTCACATTGCATAGTGCAAGCCGGAACTAGTATGGAACCGTAAACACTGAAAGAGACAAATACGATTTGTTTTATATAGAATAAGAGTGAGAAATGAGGTACACTGGTTGTTTAAATTCCCCGAATTCTATTGATAGCAATAAGATCTGTCGTTTCAATGAAACAACTCCAGTTCCACGTAAATCTGCCTTTTTCCACTATATATAAAGTGCAGGATCAAAAACAATGTCGCAGGATTCGATTTGACCGCATAGTATTTTTCTCATGGGTACAGCCCTAGTAGCTCAGATGGTTAGCGTTCGCTGTAAAATTTTCCCAGTACGCGAGCAACCTGGGTTCGATCCCCGCCTGCAGCAATGACATTAATAATTAAAATTTTAAGTGCTGATTCATCACGTGCTAATTGGTAAAGGAAAACATTGTGAGGACGCCTGCATGTCAGAGAAATAAGAAAAATAAGTATTTCAAAGACAAGTGAAGTTCGCCAATACACATTGGAGCAGCACAGCGGATACTTCCTTGCCCTAAAACCGTCTCAGAAATGAGAGGAGGCCTGTGCCTGGGCCTGTGTCCAGCATACATTTTTTTAAATAATTTATTAGTCTCAAAGGCAGATCGTCCTACCACCTAGTCGCTTGAAAGTGATATCGACGATGCTGGTGCCTCTCTCCTGTTTAATTTTTCCTCTATTGCCCCTTACGACAACCCGAGACAATGGATTCCCTTGCGATGACCATACATGGTAATTTTTTTAACTAGACTTATTGATGCAGAGCATTTCTAGGCATTCTTACATTATTGCTAGCCGGCATCACGCTTTCGATAAAATGGGTCAGGTGTTAACAGCGAACCGCCTGTAGTATTAATTTCAATCGATGCATCTGACCTAGGTGAAATCATATAATCCGCAATATTCGAAATTAAGACAAGTTTCCAATAGTAAAGAGAAGATGATGCTTACGGATTTGCACAAGTTCTGTAACAACTTGGGGCTTACCGAACTACAGAGCAAGTAAAATTTTGAGCTTGAGATTTTCACTTCACTCCCAAATGTCGTAGTTGGTTTAACCATACGAGAATTGAACTTTGTATTTCGTTGCTTTTATTTCAACAAAATAGTTCCCAAAACCACGCGCTCGTGTTTCTAGCATCATGAATATACATTAAAAAAAAAACCTTTGTTATAATTTAAAAGAAAACGTCTCATAATTATGTATTTTGACATATTAATAACGGAAAAGTATGTATCCTCCTTTGTACACTAAACCACACAAGTATGTAATTTCACAGCCACTTAAACTATGTTTTTCGTTTACAGCTTTCATTTTAAAAAAGTTGGCCAATCCACAACATGTTTTTCTATATCATATTAATTACTTAGTTGTATATTAACATAAGATATTTTCTATGAGTGCACAATTGTTACTTATCCTATGAACACATTATCTTTTGTGTTATACATTTGTATACCAATACCAATCCGGAAAAAAACTGAAACTATTATATCTCAGTCCTCAGGGATGTTGACGCATCTGCATTTTGAATCTTAATTTCTATAGGCCACTGCCTCCATTTACCCTCACATGGACTGTTTTCTCGTTTTTCACCCTAATTACATAAAAGTAATAAATAATAATTATCATTTACGATGAAAAATTTTATCAATAATTTTCAGTTTGTAAAAAATTCGCTATCGCTGTCGCAAAACGTGGGGCTTCAGAAAAATTTGTCACCTTACTGTTCTTCAATATCAGTCAGTAAAAGTCAAATGCTGGGCTTGGACCCCCTTGTAAGTAGCCTTCACTTTTATAATAGAAGATTACCTGAAACCGTTATTCTTGAGAGGCGAACTAGCGATCGCAGTAACAGACAAATATCGCAGCTATTGACGCTACTCCGTGACGCGGTCATACCACTATATATGGGATATTATATGGTATAGTATTTTAGTCATAGTCTCCGAGGACACCAACCAAATAGAGATAGAGAAAAAGGGAGAGGGCGAAAGAAAGAAAAATATTCATTTAAAAGGCAGAAACGGACTCTTATGTTAAGGAAGACCATTGTGGTGCCTATCATTATGAACAGAAAAGGAGATATATTGAATTTAAACAATTATAGGCCAATCTCACTAGCCACCATAGTGGCAAAGGAGCTGGATAGTCTCATAATCTGAATTATGCTCAATTTGGGTTCAGACCTGGACAGAGAGTGCAATTTTATGCCTTAAGCGTATGCCTATTTTTCAGCTCTATCTAAAGTTACAGGAGGAGACTGATTTGCTCCGGGAGATTATCTCCGTATTTATATTTTGGTATAGTAACCAAATAAACTATATGTTCGATGGGGTAGAAACTTTACTGAGGGATATGGGCTGGAATGCGGGATAAGACAAGGAGAGTTGAGTTTGCCTACGCTTTTCAACTTATACATATTAAACCAGTTGATTGTGGAGCTCAGCAGCACTAAGGTTGGTTATTCTCTACACGGAGTTTGCGTAAATAACATAAGCTATGCAGATGATACGGTGCTCCTAAGCCCCACGATAGGTGCACTCAGAAGGCTTCAGGCAGAAGGCATTCAGGTACTAAAAGTCAGCTCACCATGCCTACTGTTAAGCTCTCTGATATAGTTCTTTGAACAGAGTCGTCAAATTTACGTACCTAGGCCACTGGGACTTATAGGATGACTTAGATGTAGAAAGAGAACGCAGGGCGTTGGCTGTTCGGTGTAATATACTGGCTCGCAGGTTTGCATATTATAATAAAGTAGTTTTTTTTTATATTAGTAATCTTATTATTGAACATTACTAATGTTCCTTTTAAAAACTCCTGGTAAGCTTGAAAATGCTTGTGTTAGGAGTGGTTCACGACAGTAGTCAAATGGCGAATTCGAACCCACGACCTTTTGAGTTCGCGATCCGCGCCCTGCCATTAGGCTACTGTCGCGTTAATAAAGTAGTTAAAGTAACGATGCTTAAAGCGTATTTTCAATGTTTTTACACGTGCAAATTGTGAGTTAGATACATGCAGCGGACATACAATGTCCTGTGTGTCCAATGCAATAATTCGTTCAGGGCGCTGTTAGGATTGCCGCGTTATTGTGTGCCTCTGCCAAGTTCTCAGAGGCACACGGATGGCTTTCATACCATTATACGTAAAAGGTCTGCTTCATTACTGAGTCGACTACGTATCAACAGAATCCTGAATATACTTTCTAATAGATGGTATTCTGCCATTGTAAGACACTGGTTGAGCCTACATGTAAAATTAAATAAATAAGATATTTGTAATGTAGGAGCAATGTTTAATTTGATAAGTTAAAAAATAACAGTTAAGTGTTAACATTACTTTTAAGCATATATTATTGTTATACTAACATCTATATGGACCAATTCTGAATAAATAGCAATATTATTATTATAATGATCATAACACGCGAAGATAATTTTTACATTTAGACTCTCGAAAATAGGTAGGTTTTGCTTGAACATAGATCAATAAGCTATTAAGGTAATAATAGCACGCAACTACGTTATTATGTCTTTGATCTGCATAATAATAAAATTGATATGGATCTCCGCTGCACTGAAATAAACACACACTCATTCTTCTTTTTCTTATAAACTTCTTAAGAAAATGGTTGTTGCAAGTAGTTGAGTTCTTGTTTGGATTCCAACCAGTCCGCCTAATTAACCCTAAGAGGATTGTGAAGTGCCGATACGCGACGCGAGTAGGTATTTTCAAAATGCTATCTGTTTCACATCACTCGCTCCGTATCGCCGTCGTGCGATAGAAAGAGTTGCAAATGTTGAACCTACATTTTCTTTTTAAAATATTGTTTCGAGTGATAATGTTTTCACCTCCCTAAACCTTAACGAAATGTGACAATTTTAGTCTCTTAAGTATACCTTAATTTAGGTCTAGATACGTTTTTCTATTTTAGTAATTCAGTTTAGTTTAATTACATAAAATAAAAGCTCTCGAGGAAGTTTTAAGTCTAAACTATAGATATTTAAGTGCTAATGACTTATATCGTACGACATATTTCCGTAAAATAAAAACGTACGGACTTTGTTTTTCATTATATCTACAACATTTCCAAAAAATATGAATATTAGACTATGTTTACGGGAGGTAAAATATTATCGCCTTTTATAGGAAAATTTACAGCTTCACAATCCTCTTAACCATTTTGTTTTTAATTATAGAATCCGGAGTGAATCTGACAAACGGCAAAATAAAATAAAATTTTTAGAACGCAAACCGGACATTGCGTGGGCAAGTCTATCGATTCATTATAAACATTCAAGATAAATATCGACAGTAATTATGACACAGGCAAGTCAATACCTAGCGTAAGCAAAAATTTAAATAATCTTTGAGAGTAAGTGTAAAATATGTTTTTTAAAAATGTGTTCACCACAATCATGCAAATTATTAACAACATGACTTTTTTGCAAAATATTAAAATGGACAAAATAATTGAAAATATTCCATATTTTAAACCGTATAAAACATACATTTTAACCAAAAATAGATGCTTCATAATAATAACGACGTCTTGAGATTTTAGTACTGAAATATTCAATTATCAGGACTATTCCTATTATTTACATCACAGTCACTCACAGAACAAGTAACCATTCAGAAAATAATTACTTACTAATAAAACGCTATTAGACTGTAAAAAATTACAAAAATGTAGGAGCTCGTTTCATGTGTGCCGAATTGTACCGACCTCTCATTCAAAAACGCATAAAGCAACGCAGGAGGGAAGTAGCCAAAACTCAAACATAACAAAAAAACTCGCATATAACTACAAGGCTCACACATAACAATTAAAATAATAGATTAACAATTTCACACACATACACATATATCAGCCTGTAACAACTGAATATCAGCGTAAAATAGTAGCCTAATGCTGCTGTGTTTCGTAAGGTGAGTGCAGAGAACCGGATACCCTTTTTACTGGAAACGAGGCATGCCATCTCAGTCCTCACTGGTGACAACGCATCTGCATTTTGATTTATAATCGAGAATAATGTAGATGTCTATGAGCCGCAGCAACCACTTACCATCAGGTGGACTGTGTGCTCGTTTGTCACCCTATCCAATAAAAAAAAACTGATGTCTATGCGCATTAGCAATCGAAAGGTAGATATTATAATAAGGATAGGATTTTATTTATTACTACTATAATTACCCATCATTCAACAAATAAACTTAATATTTGTATAATTTTAAAAACCTTTGATAGTTTTATCTTTTACTGACTTTTGAAATGTTGAAATATATATATATATATATATATATATATATATATATATATATATATATATATTACTGAACACATTTTTGTAAGTTCGCTTTTATAAATTAAAATAAGTCTAGTATTTTAGATAGTTAAAGCAAAACATTGCAGTTTTGATGAATACTTAGCTCATGAGAGCTTCCCACTTTTAATTTTTTTCTAAAGTCGTCAACTTTACTTAAATACTTAATAAGTTCTGTTTCTTCAATGCCAATTTTTTCAATGATCATCCGTTCTTATTTATCTATCAAAAAATTTTTATCCAGATCCTAAAGATCTTTTTTTCGATCCTTCAACAGTTTTCCTAAAGGAAAATCGCGCTCACACGCCCGCATGTACTCATTTTCTCTTTCTAACGCACACGCACACGCACGCACATAAGCGCGCGCATACAAATATATATATATATATATATATATATATATATATATATATATATAACTCATGACTATACAATATTTTTTCTTATGACATAGTCAAACCCTACCCTGTGCTTCCCTTTCCGAGGCTGATACTATTAATTGAATTGTATTTTCCTTGACTTATTTTTTAATTTCTGAAAATATATTTTAATATAAATATAATTGTCTTCATTTAACGGATATTATGATAGATATATAATGTAGCAAAATAAATCCAAATGGATTGTTCGCATATGCGATATGTCTACATTGAAGCACAACATAAGGTTTTCTTTTTTATTTCTCACGCCCATAACGATAGACAATAAAGCTGACAGCTGTTGGTTCAACCATAAAGTTTTTATAGCGTCGCCTATATATTCAGTGGAAACAATAGGGATCATCCTATCGGAATAAATTGTCCGCGTTTTTGTATACGCAGAAAATATCTAAGTTTATCCACCTTCGAGTCTCATGTAAATGAAATGTGAAAAAAACATACAGAGGTATGTAGCTTCGAAACAGTGAAAGAGAGAATATTGCTGGGAATATTTTCCAATACTGCAGTGAATACTTCGCTGTAGAATGATTTAGTGTTTCAACGGGGAATATATTGCATAAGCGGCAATATTTATATCACTTAATAAATAGAATACTGGCTCGGGTCCTGGGTAAGAATCATAGTTGGAGCTAATAATCAATCTAATCCTCACAGCTCTGATTAGATGAAGCAACAATATCCGAAGTTAAAGTAATTGATTGGTGCGCCTTTGAAGAAGCCTATTTTCAACAGTGCACTGTCTGCAATGATTGCAGCCACTCACAATTTTACTGTCCAAATTTAAAGATATAATCACGCAGAAAAAATCACAGCAAAGTTTTGTTTATAGCTCGCTGAAAGACTTTGAAATGTCCTTCATGACCAGCAGTGAGAAACCACGTCTGGATTGCATAGATCGTCAATGGCAACAAGCATGATAAAGTTATGATGATTACAGGACAAATAAATATCTTCTGATTTTCCGATTGTTCATCATCATCATCATTATAGCCCTTCACAAGTCCACTGCTGAACATAGGCCTCCCCCATGGTACGCCACAAAGCACGGTCTGAGCCAACTGCATCCATCGACTTCCTGCATGTCTTACCAGGTCTTCATTCCATCTTTGGGGGGTTTGCCCTACACTACGCCTACCGGTACGAGGCTACCACTCGAGAACCCTTCTTCCCCAAAGGTTGTCGGTTCTTCGAGCTATATTGCCGGTTCATTGCCACTTCAGCTTACTAATCCGTTGGGCTATGTTGGTCACTGGGACATCTACTGCGGATATCCTCATTTCTAAGTTTATCACGCAGAGAAACTCCGAGCATAGCCCTCTCCATAGCTCGCTGAGCAATTTTGAGCGTCCTCATACGGCCAGCAGTGAAGGACCACGTCTCAGATACGTAGGTCATCACTGGCAACACGCACTGGTTGTACACTTTAGTTTTCAGAGTTTGAGGTATACCTGACGAGAAGATGCGTCGTAATTTCCCGAACGCTGCCCAGCCGAGTTGAATCCGTCGATTTACCTCTCTGTCGAAGTTATACTTACCTAGTCGGACTATTTGTCCTAGGTAAACGTACTCGTCAACAACTTCGAGCTTAGTACTCCCAACAACTACTAGCATAGGTGTGACATGGACATTAAATATGATCTTTGTTTTGACCATTTTCATCTTAAGAAAAGCGTTGGGAGGCACTATTGAGGTCATTGAGCATAGTGCTCAAGTCCCCCAGCGATTCTGCCATAAGAACTATATCGTCGGCAAATCGAAGGGGAGTAATGTACTCACCATTGATATTAATACCGTATCCTTTCCAGTCCAGTAGCTTGAAAACCTGTTCCAATGCAGCGGTGAAGAGTTTCTGGGAAATAACATCACCCTGTCTTACACCTCTCTGCAGTTGGATAGGTTTCGTACTCTGGTTTTGTTCTCGGATAGCCATCGTAGCCCTACGTTACAAAAACTTCAGCACTTCGATATACCGACAGTCAACTTGACACCACCGAAGAGACTGTAGCACTGACCAAATTTCGACGGAATTAAAGGCTTTCTCATAGT
Organism: Parnassius apollo; assembly: GCA_907164705.1. Lineage (NCBI taxonomy): Eukaryota > Metazoa > Arthropoda > Insecta > Lepidoptera > Papilionidae > Parnassius > Parnassius apollo. Next base: position 96,160 of record CAJQZP010001133.1, on the reverse strand, counting down.
CCACATACGCCAGGCAAAGTGGCAGATTGTACTCTTCAGACTGCTGTACAATTTGCCGAAGGGTATGTATGTGGTCTATGGTACTAAAGCCTTTTCGAAAACCGGCTTGCTCGCGAGGCTGGAAGTCGTCGAGTCTGCGTGCGAGACGATTCGTAATGACTCTCGAAAACAGCACATAGACGCGGCTCAGAAGGGGATATCGGTCTGTAGTTCTTCAAGACGGCGTTCTCACCCTTCTTGAAGAACAAGACCACCGCACTTCTGCTCCACGCCTCCGGAGTAGTGCCACCATGACAGACGGAATTGAAAAGCTTCTGAAGGACTTCAAGTACCGGTGTTCCACCCGCTTTCAGAAGCTCCGCTGTAATTACATCCTCGCCCGGGGACTTGCCGTTTTTGAGGTGCTGGAGAGCAATTCTAATTTCGCTCAGACTGACGTCCGGGATATAATCGGAATAGTGTCGGATAAGACTTGCTCTTGGATCGTTACTCACACTTGCGTGTCGCTCCAACGGTGATGTGTACAGCTGCTCATAGAACTTCTCAATCTCACAGAATCTCAGGTGTCCCAGAAACGATGCTGCCACACTCGGCAGTTGACAGTTGGCTCTTTCTAGCAGACAGATGTCTGGCAAAGACTTTGGAGCTCTGCTTCCGGTTGATCGCTTTTTCAATACGAACTGTATTGAAGTTGTGCAAGTCCCGCCGCATGTATTTAGAGATCTGTCTGTTCAGTTGCCTGTATGCTGTCAAATCTGTTGACGATTGCAGCCTCATCTCCAGTCTAACAGCCATGAGATTAAGAGTGTGATAGGAAAGTTTTTGTGTTCTTCTGCGGCGGGTCGTGCAGAACTTAGCTCCGACCGCATGGACAGTTTCCACGAGCTTGTCATTCATTTTGTCCACTGCATTGCAATCTTCTAGGCACTGAAAGCGGTTACGTAACTCGAGCTGAAAAGTTTCGGGATTCTGGATTAGACCACGACGGGGACGGAGCGTTGACTTCATCAGACGAGACCTCTCCAACTTAATGTTCAGGTTCAGTGTGCCTCTAACCATTCGGTGATCGCTGCCAGTTTTCACCCTTGCGATTACTGAGACATCACTGAACAGTTGGCGTCTGTTCGTGATAATGAAGTCAATCTCATTTTTTGTCGAACCGTCGGGTATCGACCAGGTCCACTTCCTGTGGGGCCGCTTCTGGAAGAAAGACTTCATCATAAAGAGTCCCTCTTTCTCCATAAAGTCGACCAGCTGCTGGCCCCTACAGTTCCGTTGCCCTACTCCAAATTTCCCTAATTTCAGCTAACCGCCTTCTCTTGTACCTAGTTTTGCGTTGAAGTCTCCCATCAACACCGTGTAGTGGGTTTTTGAGGAATGCATGGCTCTGGAAATATCCTCATACATTTCCTCCATTTCCTCTTCGGGATGTGGCGAGGTTGGTGCGCTAACCTGTATGACCTTCAGCAAAAACCGTTTGGTGATTCTGAGTATCAGGTACGCGACCCTCGTCGACACACTCTCAATCTTTACAACGTTGTTGACGAGAGACTTGTGGACGATCATCCGACACCTCCTTGGGACAGATGGTCGCGCTCCCGGTGATAGAACAAGTTGCCGGACTCGAGGATTACCGTGTCCTCCCCCTCTCTTTGGACCTCGGATAATCCAATAATATGCCAGCGCAACTTGTCTACCTCTTCTTCCAGCTCAAGTATCTTGTCGTCAGTCCTCAGGGTGCGTGCGTTATATGTTGCCAGGTCGAGTCGTCGTAGGTGGCAACCGAACCTCCACCGGAGATTCTTAACACCCCCTGCCCCGCCGTTACCATTGTCGTCACCGTAACCGTAGGAATAACGGGGCCGCCGGGGACTGGGGGCCGTTTGTTTGTTTCATTATTCATGGGGGAATTTTTGCCATAGTTGCCACGCTTGGCGAGCGGGTTGGCAACCGCAATTGTTTTTTAAATTATATTATTGTTGTTATTAAGAAGACGCTGTTGCCCATCTCCTGCCCGTCTCCCTCTGTCACCTGTTACGACACTCACGGGAAGATATAGGGTAGTGGATATTCTCGACCGCCACTACACGGAGTTGAGTTGTATTCGTCAATTGACCTCTTGATTGAAGTTGAAACTACCTATTCACCATTTGTCATATTAAAATATACCTGTAAATGGCCTTTCTTGCTGCGCGTGGAAAAACAACAACAAAACCTTCTCAGAAATGAGGGGAGGCCTGTGCCCAGCAGTGGGACTTATGTAGGTATGTAGTAGTATGTACTATATGTTCTTGCATGAAAAAGTCGGCTCAACCAAGGTAGGAACATGCTCTCACAAGAATATGAGCGTAAAATAGCAGCTTAACGCTGCTGTGTTTCGAGTGATGTGTGTAGAGAACTGGAGACCTGTTGTACTAAAAACGCAAATTTCGATCTTAGTCCTCAGGGGTGACAACGCAACTGCATTTTGTTTCTCAATTAATACATCCATCCACTTACCGTTAGCCGAAATATATGCTCGTTTGTCACTGATATTCAATTAAAAACCTATTTGATATTTCGGTAGCGTAGAGAATATTTGTTTAGCTGCGAATCCCACAAGTAACCTACAATTATTTGTTCTGAGTCTTGATGTTTGTCCACGTGCATTTTATTTAAATTCGTAAATTAATTAATGAAAACGTAAAAAAGTAAATTGAAGATCTTCTAGAGTTTATGTCATGACTATATCGTCCACAAATCAGTTGGGTTTATATATATATATATATATATATATATATATATATATATATATATATATATATATATATTTTACTTACAATATTATATCACAATCTGTTTTGTTACATATAATGTATATTAGTTTAAAATCCTCTTGTTTTTCTCTTCTTTTAACCCTTCAAGCGCCATAGAAATCCCATGTAGTCGCATGCGCCCGGCAAATATCGAGCGGTCGCACGCGACCGCACAGCACCTAAAACCACTAAAACTTATATTTAGAGACTACTTTTCTGTAAAAAGTTTAGAATTATAAAATCGATACAAAATTCTCTATCCTGTGGTCTAAACAAAAGTCAGGTTTTACTTCATTACAAAAAGATTTTATTGTATTTTCATAACAAAAAAAACATAACAAGCGAATGTCGGCAGCGTGAAAATCACAATTATGTCAATATATATTACTCGAAATTATTTACGTAAAAAAGATTAATTATATTCACACAAAAACTTTCATTAAAATTTTAAATAAACATTATACTAAAACACTAATAAAACACTAGAAAATCCAAAAATCAACACAATAACATTCACGCGAAAATGGCGTACGAAATGAACGTAGATTATAAGTAAATAGTCAAAGGATAACAGTTTTTTTATTGCACTAGAGGATAGAGTATTTCATATTGATTATATACTGCCAAATTTTTTCATAGAAAGGTAGTCCCTATATGTACGTTTTTGTGGGTTAAAGTACTGTGGGTTGGTGCGAGCTCATGAGACCACTAGGGATTTGACGGAATATGGCCATGATCTCATGAGACCGCTAGGGGGTTGAGAGGTAAATTGCTGCACCTACGTTAAACTCTTGCCACTCCATGGGTTGACTGGTAAAGAATGCTTTTAGGCATTAAATCCTCCCTTTGTATTCTTTTTTTACTTAGCAGATGCAATAAAGATTTTTAAATAAAAAAAGTTATGTGAAACGTCCTAGTCACACGTGGGAAAAATATGCTCAAAGTTGTTGAAGAGAATATTTACCTAAGGCAAGTCGTCCCACTGGATAATTCCAATTTCAAGTAAGAGTTCAATCAACAGATCCAAGTTAAACGTACCGTGTTTGGGAAATTAGGACACATTTTCACGTTATATATTGCTAAACCTTAACGTAAGGGTGTCCAACTAGTGCATGTTTCCAATGATATCAAATAGAATTGGGAAATAGTCTTTCACTGCTGACGGTATAACGAAACATACTAGTGCTAGGAATTATCATATGTGACAGAATCTTCACTAATACATAACATCACCCCAATCAACATAGTCTAACCAACCAATAGAACCAATGAAAAATTATTTTCTAGTAGGGCTTCATACCGATTAGCGGAGTGTAAGGCCACGTCCCACAGAAATTTACCTAGACGCTCTTACCATTATTTATAATGAAAAAAAACATACAATTTTTATTGTATTCACAAGAAAGTGTATAAAAGTCCATTACTAAAATGTCCGTTATTTTGAAACCGCTAAATAAATTGACAAGTAACTTTAACCCCTTAAATGCAAATTTTAAATGAATATTGTTAACATCAAACAGACGTTCTAGAAGGTCTTAAGCAACAGACTTTAATGACAGAAAATAATTAAGTATAAGTAAGAGCTTTCAACGATAGAGCTTTCAGAAAAATTATTTGAAACAATTCTAATGAATTCTATGTAATTGAATATTTTGAAATAATAATTATATAAATAATTCCTTAGAGTTGGCCTATTTCTAGCAATAGGCTTGTAAAAAATTTTAACTAAGATAGTGATGATGTAGTATAATCATTTATTAAAGTTATGCGAATACTGAAGAAGAAGTAAAACAAATTTTGCGTGCTTTATTGCTTTTTTTATTCCCGACGGTTCGTGCCCTTTATAGAAACCTCGGTTAATGGGGCCTGAGATTTCAGACGTCCTGATGTCATAGTCAATGAAAACTATCTCCAACTTTAATTTAATAAATTTTGGTCATATCTGCGCAGAACGAGATCGAGATATTGTATTTCTCTTCTTGCAGTACTATGCATGAGCTTATATTTCATTTTATTAATAATAGACACCCAAGCAGATGATAGCACCCAGCCATCTTCCCTATTAAAGTTAGAATGTCTATTCTCCTTCCTTGATAAGTATCTGTTGCGAGGATTTATGGACTTTCAAATCTAATTTAATGGTTGGAACAATACTGAACATATTGACATACTACAGGCTTCCCTAAGCGTCGGTGCTTCACATCAATATTATTTGTTATTTTAGGCGAGTTTTACAGAACTTTTTGTCCGTCCAATTTAAAGAAAACCACATTCACAATCAAGCTCGTATATTCCTGAATCTACGATGAACTAAAGAAATTTTGTTACACGCAAATAATGAAACGCCTGCATAAATTTATTCTTTTGTCTTATAAAAAATCTTTCTAAGTTATTTTCTTAGCATAGAAAATTTTAACGTTATATAGTATTATTATTATAATTAAAGAAAAAAAAAGAAAGCTTTAACGCTGAGGGCCGCAAGTTTGACTCTCGCACACAAAATATGTTTTTTTTAGTTCTCTACACACACGACACGAAGCACAATCGGGGTGATGTGGCGTCGCTGTATTTAGCTATATATATATCGCCACAAGCTAAGAAAACCGTTGAAGCCTAAGTCACGCTATTAAATTCCGGAGTACTGCAGCAAATATAAAATAGCTCGGAACTACCACATGAAGCGTTGATCACTCCCCGGGCAGAACACCTCACCTGACGAGAGATATCCTCTTTCCCTTTCATGGCCAAACTGGTACTTTATGAGAGTGTGATCCTTCCCGGTCCAACCGACCCATTCTTATGACAACAAAATTATTAAAAATTTCGCTTGTTTCAAATAATGTATTATGAATTTAATATTAATTTTAAAAAAATTCAAATATTTACTTACATTTTGTTTTCTCTTACCACCAAAACAGGTTCTTATTACGACGGTGTTTTAATTATTTTGTATTAAAACGTCGTCATAATAAGAACCTGTTATATATATGCCTTAGCCCGGATTTTATACTACGAAAATATTTTATTCTTTTTAGGTTTTTGAAATTTCATTATTGAAACTTTTTACTATTAATAGTTTATTTTTATAGGTTTTTTATATTTATATTTTATGCTTCATCATATTTTATTACAGAAGGATGATGGAAAGTGACTACCGCCGCCCGTAAACAACTAGAACACCAGCAACAACAGCAACACCAGGTTTTGTTGCCGGCCTTTTAGAAAGGCGTAAGCTTGAAAGTTCCTAAGTCATATCGGTACGGAGAAATTGCCGGTGGTAAACGATTCCACAGGGGGTCGTAAGAGAAACAAAACCTCTAGTAAAACGTGCAGTGGTGACCGCCAAGCATCCAGATGGTTTCAATAGTATCATCAGTTTGGTCGCAATGAGCGTTCTTGAAATTTGGCGACTGAAATTAATCCGAACAATTCCTCAGAGTACAATTCGTGGTAGATTTGCAGCGCTCGCCACTTTGCCACTCGAAGAGGACTCGTTCGTCGACGATTCGAGCCGCTCTACGCTAGAAGCGGTGCAAATGGTAGGCGCTGGCATTGGGGAGCCGACCTAGAGATGGGAACAGTATTCCATGTTTGGACGAATCTACGCTTTATCGGTGTGTCGGCATGAAATACTGTCCCAATAGCAGTTCTAAATTCAGATGCTTTGTCACGCAGCCTTCTCATACCTACCCCAGCAGAGCCTACGGATTTCCATTTGGGTTAATCCTACGCATTTCTTGCTTCTTACATACTTATTTATCTAGGCATACTCGTTGGTTGTTGATTTAAATCTAACCGCCAATTTGGTTGATAAAGTTCCAAGGCGTTCCTTGCTGACTCTGCCTCTCACTTCAGTAGCATTTGCTTTGTAACTCTTTCCTTATTCATTCTTTGTAACGTATAGATACATGAATGGATATACAGTCGCAGAAGGTAGAAGAAGGAAGGTAGAATTTGTTCTCGTTCGTCGCCTTCTATAAAAAAAGATTTACGTAAAATATTTTAATAAAATTATTCGATAAAGATTAAATATTCTGTACGTTATAATCTTCCTAAGTGACAAGCTCATATATTAGAAATTTCTATGTTATATGATTTTATTGTAACAGCCTGTTGGTAGATATCACCCGAGAGGAGCTTTAGTGAAATTTACAACAGTGAAGCTATCTGCAGCCCTATTAAATTAGGTATTTATATATGGAGCACGTATTAAAACTAATATTTCATTGAATTACGATAATGTTACCTTATCTTTAGGCCAAATTACAGTTATTATAGAATATTCGATCGATTAAGTAAAATGTTGTCCCTGTTTTAAATATTTCAACTTAAACTTCTAACTCAAACCTTTAAGTTAACAATTTCCAGAAATGTTTATTTACCTAATGGATATTTATTCCAAAAGTCTGTTGAATTAACTGTGGGAGAGACTTATGTTTATATTGGACTATAACAGGCTGTTATGATAAATAGAAAAAAGAAACTTAGCCACTGCAGAGTCTATTCCACCTGAGAATGCCTTGTTTAGAGGTGAAACACCTGTCGTATTATCAACAGTGGTGTGTCTTTCCCAGTGTAGCGGTTCACGGAACGATATGAGTAGGAATATTCTCACATTTTCACAATCCTGACACACCACTCTCGCTTGCTTCACATCTTTAACATATTTGCACATACATGTTCGTCGGTCAAGGGTAATTTTGAGAATCTTTACCGCCACTATGTAGTCAGTTTATAAATATAATAAAAAAAAAAATATAACAATATGTAATAGAAATTGCACGCTTCGTTTCCAACTAACGAGGTTAGCAACTCAGCATTTTCTGCGCCTAAAATCCAATTCCAACGAGCGCTGATTTTCAATATCCTTCGAGGAATACTGCGATGCCATTTAGAACCATATCTAAGCTATTGATTAAGATATTATAAATACATTTACTCAGCAACCACACGGACCAGGATTCTTAAGAACAGGAAATTTTCGTTTTTAGACTAGACTATAGATACTAAAATAAATTAAATACACACAATATTTAGACACGCGTATATATACTAAAATACGGGAAATACATATAATATTTGGACTAGATTATAGAAAAGCAGTAGTCAATTACATTTGTTACTATCACACCCTATCAACAGTCCATGGCTAAACAAAAGCCTCCTCAAAAGATGGCCTCATAGAGAAGACATTTGCGATATTTGCCACACTTGGCAGGTGGATTGCCAACCGCAGCTTATATTAATTTGAGCTGATAAAGATGATGCTGCTGCCCTTCTCCTCTTTCAGTTTCTCTCTCTCATTTCATATGATACTCATGGGATTATATGGGCTTAGTAGATATTTTTATATTGCCACTGCATGATTTAATTAATATTGTAATAGACCTTAAGCACTCTGCTGCCTCTTACGACGCCCACAGTATGATATGGGGTAGTGGATATTCTTAAACCACACGCTATAAAAATAACAAACAAGACAGAATAAAAAAAAACAATAAAAGTTCTTAAAAATGTTAAAAAATTATACATCTAACATTTGGGCTTTTATTATTTATAACAGGAGCAAGATTTAACAAAAAGCTCACCTGGCAGCTGTTCATGTTAAAGTCAAATAGCTTCAAGCAACACACAACTTTGTTAGCTTGCCTTTGTCTAAACATTGTTTTAAAATATTTAACTTTTGGATAAAAAGCTTTTAAGATAACGTGTAGGTACAAAAGTCTATTGTGTACAAAACATATTATTGAAAAAAAAAAATTAATTCTCTTATCTTTGTGATGTAGAGCAACTTAAAACTAACTAATGATTGTCCAGATGTCCGACGTGTAGTAAATTTTTAATATTTACGTTCGTATATTAATCAAGCTGTATTTCACTTTCAACTCTTAGAATATATACGTATATTATCTAAGCTTTTAACTGCACATTAAAATATAAATCTATGGCTACAATCTCGAGTTTGTATCCTTTGCGAAAGTAATTTAAATAATCACTACGCTTTAGTAATAACTTCGGTGTTGAACAGAGTATCTCATAATTTCTCCAATATACTTAATTTAACTTATTTCAGTAGATTTCTGTGACATATTTGTTTGATGTTGGCAGTATGAACGTTAACAATTAATGTTTTATTTTATTTATTGTATTTGTAACACATAAATACTAATTTTCGTTTTTACACACCTCCTTTTTACATACACTTTAAATATAACAAATCTCACACCACTTTGCGAGCGCCATATGCTCAATTGGGTACAATTTTTTCTCTTCACGTTTTAATATATAAGATTAAAACTACGGAGCCATTATGGCAAATATTTTCCCTGCCAGAGAGTGGTCTGTGTTCTTCAGTGGATGTTTGATAGACTTTAATAAATGAGTAGGTCAAAATAGGTCCAGGTTACAAACTTTATAGGCTCCACCGCTCGGCGCAGGCCTCCTATCATTTCTTCAATTGTATTAATGCGTTTTGTAGGACTTTATATGTCAATAAAATATTTTTAACTCCTCAGGCATTCAGGTTTACTCAAGTAGTTTTGTTTCACCGCAGAGCACATGGTAAATTAGCACTTAGAATAAAAATTAACATTTCATAGGTGCCGGCGAGAATCTAACCTAGCTTGTCAACCTTTGAACTACCACAGGACAGTGAATTAATTAATTAATATACGCTATAAATTTACTGTTTAACCAAAATCCGTTTTTTATAATTTATTATAATATGCCATGATACGTTACGTCTCTATTGCGTAACATTTGACTAAAAATAATTATTTTTGGTGTTTCTTAGAAGAATTAATATTAATTAGAGCTGTCGGAGCTCTTTACAACTTGCCGAAGACTTCTTATATTAAAATATAATTTCTGTTCTGATAAATTCACATGGGAATCAGGATCGCTTAGTAATAATGTTTCGTGTCCAGCTGTAATTAATGTATCTGAGAAAAAATCTATTTTAAGGGTGATCTTTTACATAAGAGAGAGAGAGAAAAAAAATTAATTAAATTAGTTTAACTATAACTTTGCTTAATACATACTAAAATGTGGAAATTGATCAGATGAAGGAATTTATCGCAATAATTCCAGCTACCAAATTCCTTCAATTCTTTGTGGTTCAATACTGTGTGATTTTCCATAATACGATTAAATGACATTTAACAAAAGGCCCTAGGAGTAAGCTCCGTTGTTCGCATTGCAATTCCACTAGGGAGCTTGAGGACATTCCATAACCATTACATACTTGTATTCTGGGATTATCTCCACTTGCTAATCAGTTTGTGTATATATATATTTTTTTTTTGTGTGTGTGTGTGTGTGTGACCCGAGTATCCTCTTCTTTCAAAGGGAATTAAAAAATATAGCATTTACTCTATCATGCCGTCTTAATGATATTTGTACTAAATAAAGTGTGTGTTACTATTGATTAATTTATAAACATCTTGATTATTATTATTATTTAAAGTTATATCTATTTTATGAGCTAGGCACAGTCCTCCTCTCATTCATACGAGGGTTTTTAGGGCAAGGAAATATCCACAGCTCTGCCCCAATCGTGTTGGCAAACATCAAATGTCTTCCAATTTTTTCTTCTTTTTTTCTCAGATATGCAGGGTTCCTTACGATGTTTTCCTTCACAACCGAGCACTTGGTAAATCAGCACTGAAATAATAATTATCAATTTCGTTGGTTTAAGGTGTATTGTGTTTTGGTGGTATTCTGCAGTTAAGTATTGCGAATACGACTGATATTCTGTAGTTAAATCTCCTATAATTTAATAGTGGTAGAACAATTTTTCTGCATAGGAGTCCGTCTGGGTACTACCCTTTTCTATTTTTGCCACCAAATAGCAGCACGGGCATTGTTGTGTTCCAGTCTGAAGGGTATAAAGAGTTAGTATTTTTTTAGTGTGCGTGGCATTAAAAGTTGTTCTACAGAGGTGAAGATGATATCGATCGAGATCTATGGGCTGCAATAAACGTTTACCACCAGATGAACTGCAAGTAACTTAAAATTTATATGAAAACAACTTAAGTTAGCTAGCGAATACATTCATCATTTTGTGTATTTAATATCGGTTCAAATGGAACGAACTCTCGATTAAATTCAATACTGTTGAGAGAAGCGAATGTCAAATGTGGTAGTTCTTTGCAGTGTGTAAAAGAGAGGTGTTAGGGGAAGAGAGGATTTTTTTTTACTAAAACGTTACACTCGTACTAGGATTATTTCCAGCATTGTGAAGAAAAAACATCCAGATTAAAACAAAATATTTGTAGGTTGTACACTGTAGTTTCGTGTGAGATTTTAAGAAGCAGCAACCCACAGCTATTACGTGGTAGAGCCACGCTGCAGCTCTATTATGGTTGTAGCACGAAAGCGTCGCGTCAATCGGGGTAACACCATACTATCACACAATACTAGCGCAAAATAGCAGCTAAATGCTTCTATGTTTCGAGTGGTGAGTGTAGAGAACCAGAGATAAATTTTACTGCAAACGGGACATTCTATATTAGTACTCAGGGGTCCTTAGTACTAAGATAGAATGATAGGTCTTAAGATGAACATGAACATAACTAAAGTCATGTGTAACGTCCAGCTCGAAGTTTTTTACCTAGGAGAAATAGTCCGACTAGGTAAGTCAAACTTCGATCGAAAGTTCAATTGACGGATTCAACTCGGCTCATTACATCATACCTCCAAAACTCAAAACTAGATTGTATGCGTGTGATTTTTGGTGTTCCTAGGAGAAGGCCGATGTTTAGCAGTGGACTTGTGAAGGATTGTAATGATGAATGACAATGACACAGGGGTGACAACGCAACAGTATTTTTAATTAAGGATAAAAATGTAATGTCTGTGGGCCACAGCATCCACTTACTGGTAGTCTTTAAATCATGTTTTTTTAAATATCATAGCATGAAACTTTTCAACATAGTAGATGCTTCGGTGGCGCAGTGGGCAATGCACAAATTTTTTTTATTGAATAATACTGACAAACAAACACACAGCCAAATTAATAAAAAGTGGATACTGTGTAGCATAGATATCTACATCTATCCTCGATTAAGAATCAAATTTCAGATGCGTTGTCACCCCTGAAGACTAAGATGGATTGCTTCGTTTCAAGTAAAAAGGATCTCTGCACTCACTATATGAAACACAGCAGCATTAAGTTGCTATTTCATGCTGATGTTCTTCTTCACCGGTAAGCCGATCCATTATTTCTTCCACTTAAAAATGTCTCTTATTCTTATTTTTCTGGGGATATCCTCGTTATTAAGCAGCCAAATTCGGAGTATAATATTTCTCGTCGCACGCTGAGAGACATAGGTATAAAATTCATAAACAAATATTTTTGACACTCATTTCGATGGATGAAATGGAGTAGATGGGCATCAACTTCTTTCTAATAACAACTAAAAATAATAAATTGCGGCTGCCAACCCACCTACTAAGCTTAGTATTTATGGCAAATATTCCCCTTTTCAATCTATGGGGGAGCCCACGTTCTTCCGTTGAAATTTAAATAGATTATAATGGAAACGTTAAAGAATGAGTTTCGTCTGTGCTTTACTTAAATTTAAAAAATGTCACATTTCAATCTTTAAAAAAATTTTAATTACATTTCCGCTACATTAACCGCAACGAAGTATGAATTTTACATTCTACTAAAATGATTCATCCATTAGAATTATTCTTAGGTCATTTCACGAGTTCAGCATTAATTTAAACCTGCTATCAAGATTGCCAGAATATATAGCCATTTATATTTATTCCTCAACAAATGTTTTTTGTTAAATGTTTGATATTATAGATTTCATTAATGCCAAGTACTGCAAAATTTGCTCGGTTTGTTGGTTCTTAGATGTAAGTGGTGGGATTACTTTTCTTCTAGGAATTCGTTGGAGTAACTACCACTCTGTTACAATCCTCTTTATTTCTGATGCCAAACAGCAAGACCCGAACTTTGTCCCAGTCAAAAGGCTGTAGAGAGCGAGTACATTCCTTTTTAAAAGGTCGGCATCTGCAATTACCCTGGTATTGCAGTTTTTTCATGGGCGGAGGTTGACACTTACCATCAGTGGAGCCGAATGCCATTTTACCCTCTCTTCTATGAAAAAATCGTGGCGTCTACGATAAAATTCCCCCTGTGAGGAAATCTATAGGCGAGGCCTATATTCAGCAATGGACTATTATAAGCTGTGATGGATGATGTATGACAATATTGTGATCCCACAACAGGTAAAAGCAGTTCGTTGAGACGACAGGGTGGTGAGCGGAGAACACGTGCGGGTTTGCCATCACCTCAGGGGAACGGAGGAAAACGCCACGTGTGTGTTCATTCTAACCGACGCATGCGGTATCGCACGAGTCATGTTCACTACACCAGCGCTGTCTATCAGTTTAAGGTTTAGTGTAAAATTAATATCTATAAATTTTATAAGTTGTACTGTAAGTTCAATTGTCACTTCAATTTAAAAAACACAATAACTTCACGACTGTAATGTGAGAACATAAAATTGAAATGTGAAAAAAATTAAAAAAAAAGTCTCTTCTCTCAAAGTATAAAAATAACACAAGCATTATACTAGAATCTAGATTATGGCATCTACATTAGGTAATATTTCTAAAAATTAGCGATTTTCTATATAAAATAAAGTGACAGGCGAATGCACACTCTACTTGGTGGTAGCTGGATGCTGTGGCCCATAGACATATTCAGCCACCTTCTTAAGAATCGAAGTGCAAATGCGTTGTCACCTTGAAGTCTGTGATGGAATATTTATTACCAGTAAAAATTGTCTCTGGTTCCCCACATACACAAAAGCAACGGCGTTTTTCTGCTGTTTTATGCTGATATTCTGTTAAAGCTTGGCCCTACTCTGATCGAGCGGATGCATTCGTTCCGATGCCGTAATAACAGCGTGGTTTACCACGAGTAAATTGAATTAAATTAAATTTCTAGAGATATAAAAAATATTTAAGCAATATTGACAATTCGTGTATTATCTGCGCTAATAATATCAATCGATATCGAGAAGCAACAAAAAAAAATATATCGGAGTCGGGCATTAGAGAGCTACGCTACGCCCTACTTCCAGTAATATTAGGTCTATTCGCCCTATCCCAGTAATAAATTATATGTGATTCGGCTACCAAGAGAAAGTTTTTGAGATTCGATACGACTTAGGGACCTTCAAGAAAAAAGCTTTCATCTTTTTATAAGGTCAGCAATGACTCTGCTATTCCCTTTGTGTTGAAGTTGTTCATGGGCAGCGCAATCACTTCACATCAGGTGAGCCGCGTTGTTTTCCCCCTCCAATTTCAAAAGATATAAGAAAATATTCTTACTCATAAAACCGGTAAAGGGATGATTTTTTGGTTTTCATATTGCATTATGATATTGAATTGCCAGGGTAATGGAAAAAGTAATAAGGTACGTAAATTAAACCTTTTCCGCGTCGAGTTCTGTATAACTGGTAAAGCACATATAATGACCTGCTTTATTGAGTTTATTAAGTTATTAAATTATTTAGATTTTTAATACCTTAAGAGAAAGAAATAGTAGTTTACTGTTAGACTTCAGTTTCATAAAAAAAAAAAACGATCAACACATTTAAATGCGTTAGATTTTGTGCTTTTGTAGATATTTGTAAAATTATGGTTGCTTAATATGTGCCACTTTTTTAATAATTCAATCTGGAATAGACTGAAAAGGGAAGTTTTATCTATAGTATTTAAATTCAAAATTTGGTGTATAATTTCACGATAACCAAACGTTATGTTTCGCCATTACAACCTTTGCTCATAATAAAGACGTTGCTGATGGAGTTGAAATAGGAACTAGCAACACCAAGTTTTAATGAAGCAATAAAACCGACAACAATAACAATTAACTTTAATAGACACAGATTGTTTTCTGGAGAACTATCTAACAGTAAGTAATGAAAAGCTGGATTTAGTTCTGCTTTATATATTATTTCATAATAAACACATAAAAATTAAAGTATATTTCATTTTTCGTTTTTGATTAAATGGCTACCACTCTATATATATTTACTCTATTAAATATATGGGGTTAGAAATTAATCTCAAAATTATTCAAAATAAAAGAATTATTATTCGGTAACAAATTTTCTTACTATTAAAAATTATTCTGGAGGAAAATTGTTTATAATAATAAATTTGTGAGAGCGGATGACCAATTTGCTCTCTTGCTTATACAATTAATTAAAATTTTGAATAAGATAACGTACTGCACTACACACTCAGTATAGAGCAAATATAGTTCGACCAAGCGTAATACGTCTCCGCCACAATCACACACAGGTGTAATGTGAAGGACATAATTAGACGATAACACCAAATTACGCAAACCAACAGTAACACTACTAATGTAACACACAGGGCAGCCTCTCATCAACACAATCCTCCTTGCCAACACAAGTAGAATAGCCTAACGGGCACAGTAACGACAGTGAGACTCGCGGTAGAATCACCGAATGATCCCTCTGATCTATTTTCGAGATGTAAGTACTATTAGCCTATCTTCCAACTCCTAATAATATAATAGGCTAATTAAAAAAGAAAAGGCAATGAAGGTGAGGATGATGATGATGATATTTTATGATTTAGTATTGTTACCAATCATCATGTCGCCTCGTTGGTCGTTTTTGAGCTGTCTAACCGCTGTCCGAGTGGGGGAGTGCGGACCCCCGCCTCTGATTGTTCAGCTCTTGTCGTTCGATGGATCCCTCTTTGTCACCTGCGCGATTCTTTATACTCCTTATATACGAGCATTCAGCTCACCTGATGGTAAGTGATTACCGCTGCCCATGAACAGCTGCAAGACCAGGGGGATTTCAGATATATTGCCGGCCTTTTAAAAAGGAATAGGCTCTTTTCTTGAAGGTCCCTAAGTCGATCCGGAAAAATCTCTGGTGGTAATTGATTCTACAAGGAAGTTGTGTGAGGAAGAAAAGAATTTTATACAAAAATATGTGTGTAGTGTTTTACTAAATGAATTATAGATCAATGTATATTTTTGTAGTGACATATCTTTTACCTTATTAGCCTGTTCTCTTTCAATATAATCTGGTCCGGCTCTACATTGAAAAAAATACATAGTCTATATAAAATATAGGCCTAGCTGCGTCACGTAATACAACACTAAGGTGTGTTCTGGAAAGTGCAGCAATAACTCATATTATAATCCCAGAAAAAACTTGACAGTTTTGTTGTAAAAAGTAAAGTTGAAATTTGCTCACGAGCCACCTCTCCCTTATTTGTTTTAATACCGCACATAATTGAATTTGTTGTGAAGTTTGCATTTTGAGATTTATCACCTCCACACAAAATGTTTATCCTTACTTCAAACTTTACTAAGTGAAACACACATATATAAATTTTACAAATATATATGTCCGTAGATATAATATGATGCGTGTTTTATGTTACATAGTGGTAAGGTAAGAGAATTCATCACTTTACTCGTATATTGTCAGAGTGAACAAGAATACAACCGTGTACGGGTGGCGTAAGAATATCAGTTATATAGTCCCGTGGATGTTGTAAGAGGCAACAGAGGGATATAAACCAGAAAATTTGGAGTGGCGTGTTCGAAAAACTACTAGAAAATAATCATTGCCAAATATCTCCGTTACGCGTATTGCCGATAGGCAAATATCTCCGTTATGAGGCAAAATATGGGAATGTCTATGTTCAGCAGGAGACTTTGAAAGACTGTAATTAATGAATAAATGAACGAGAATATGAAAAAGTCATATTAAGGGTCTCGAAATACACGCACACAAGTGCGGGGTTTATTTAAAGTAGCACACAGATATAATAACACGATATTCAGTTCCGATACGGCATTGTTTACACAATCTCGTTCCCTCTGACATTGTAGTGGTTTTATACTCATTTTTTTATAGAATAAGGGTGACAAACGAACACACAATCCATTTGATGTTAAGCGAATGCTGTGGCACATAGACATCTTCATTTATCCTCGATTAATAATTAAAACGCAGATACGTTGTTACTCTTGAGGACTAAGATGGAATGCCTCATTTCCAGTAAAAAAAGGTTCTCGGATCTCTACACTCACCATACGAAACACAGCAGTATTAGGATGCTATTTTACACTGGTATTCTGTGACAGCGTGATCCCTCCCCAGTCGAGCCGACCCATTCGTGCTTCAGCCATAATATAACTGCAGCGTGGCTCCACCAGGTATAAAATAATTTATTTTAATAGGTTATCAAAAGTTTACAGCTCAATATCGGCCTTCTTCATAGAATGCCAAATATTTCTTTATTCATCATTAGAATAAAATAAGACAACTTTAATATAATGTAGATTATTACATATTAATAACTGAAAGTATGTTTTTTATTTACCACTTGTTCTAAAAATACTTCTGCCCTGAAAAGAATCACCAAGAAACTCATTATATATGGTTTTAGACTTAAATAACTTCGCAATAATTTTGTATACTGTCACACTTGCCTTAAAAACATCCAAAAACTTGTAAATGATTCGAAAAAATTGCTATCAAACTATTTGATTCGCATGTGTAGTATATCGACAAGAAAAGGGTGGAGGCTGGTCAAGCGCCTTTTTTTTGTTTGTCAATTGTGTGGAAGGGAGATGGAGGAAAAGATTTTTGGGATGCTAAACAAAAAAACTGAATAATATACTTAAGATAACTAATCAGGGGTCCTGAGTTTAATTGCGTTTCAAAATATCCAAACTACATTCAGCTCGTTAAAACTTTAAGGAAGGCATTGCACTTTGATACAACACGAAACTAGCACAAACTAAATTAGTTTACATTGCATTTAGTGAGACCTTTTTGAAGCTAAAGTAACATTTATGTTTTCATTAGGAAGTAGTTATAGTAGTAGTATGTAAATGTGTGTATGTGTGTGTGTGTTGTGTGTGTGTGTGTGTGTGTGTGTGTGTGTGTGTGTGTGTGTGTGTGTGTGTGTATGTGCGTGTGTGCGTGTATGCATGCGTGCGTGCATGCGTGTAACAATCAGCAATAAACTCAAAAAAAATAAAATTTAACAAAATTTACTTCAAACTTTACTAAGTGTACTACACACATATTTTTGTATAAAAACCTACATTTGATAAAGTAACATATTATATATTTTTTAAATATGGTGGTACCGTGGAAATGAAATAGTATTTACGCATCTTTTCTGACACCTATCTCGTAATAAGTATGTCAAGTAACACCATATATACACACATATAACGCAGATTTTTCTTACTAGTAATGAAGCATTTACTTTTCGTCCTAAAACTGAAAACAAATCTGCATTTTGGTAATTAATCAACGATTGATGTAGGTCCAACCTGTCGTCGGGTATCGTAAGAGTCGACGAGAAGACTAACCAGGAAGTGGGCAGCAGCATCTTCCTTATATTATGTAGAAAATAAAAAATCTGCGAATCCCAACCCGTCTGCCAAACCATGCAACTGAAGCAAATATCCCCCCAAAATATTGTGAGGTAATCTGTGGAGACGCCTATATTTAGCAGTTTTTTTTAAACGTTAACGTAGCGTTACAGTTAAGATATTATGTAAATTTCACAAGGACGAAAATTCAGACCCGCAATAATTATTAGGAGGCCATACAAATACATGTTCGGTGCGGTATTTGGCTTTGATAGGCTATAATGTTAATGATAGTGATGATTATGATGATGATTATAACGATTCAAGTATCTGTAGGCCACATTAATATCTTATTTTCAGATGAACTATGTACTCTGCCAGTTTTTCAGTTATATTTTAATTAAAAAAATTATTACGTTCTAAACGAAAAGCCCTAACCGCTTACGAACGGGCCACGTTTAAGCGGTTACGGTACGAAATGCTGGAAACATTTTCTAATTCAAGCCGCAAATCTGTAGGTTTGGTTAATCTACGGAAATTAGAGTGCACGTTACCCTTGTTTCATTCCTAGGTTTAAAACGTAGTACCTACATTATTCTGTCTCTGTATCGTAATTGGTGGTAGAAGTTTATTCTTGATTTCCTTCCTAAAATGGATCACCAAATAGCGGTACGTGCATTACCTATATTTAAACATTACATAAAGTTCAGTTACCAGGAGACGATAATGGAAATTGAGAAAACAATAAATTTTAATCAAAGCGTAAATTGCTTTTCGAATTGAGTCTCATTGTTTTTTTATTTAGCCTTTTTTCATTTAGTATTTCAATAAACGTAACTCAAATTAATTGCAAAATCCAAGTGAAAGTTTTGTAAAGATGTTATTTGCTTACTGTACACTGTAAAGCTTACTGTACAAATACTTCAGCACTTCCTTAAACCTACAGTCAACTTTGCACCGCTAAAGGAACCGTAGCACCACCCAAATTTGACAGAATCAAAGCTTTCTCATAGTTCACATACACAACTATATACTATTAAAATTATTCAAATGACATCTTTACCTGTAGGCCTAGCTACGACCGCTATCCAGAGTGCAAGACCTATCCAACTGCAGAGATGTGTAAGACAGGGAGACAGAATGAGGTTAACGTTATATCCCCGAAACTTTTCACCGCTGCATAGAAAGACGTTTACAAGCTTCTGAACTGAAAAGGACACGGTATTAACATCAATGGTGATTCCATCACTCACCTTTGATTTGTCAACGATATAGTTCTTATGGCGTAGTTGCTGATGGACCTAAGCATTATACTTAATGACCTCAATAGTGTCTCTCAACGAATAGGTCTTAAGATGAACATATACAAAACAAAAATAACGTATAATGTCCACGTCACATCTATTCCGGTTGATGGAAGCAATAAGCTAGTTGAAAAGTACGTTTACCTGGGACAAATAGTTCGACTAACTTCGACCGAGAAGCCAATCAAGGAATTCACAAACTCGTTTGGGAAATTACGACACATATTTTCATCAGGTATACCTCAAAACCTGAAAACGAGATTGTACAACCAGCGCGTGTTGCCAGTGATGATTTACGGATTTGAGACGTGGTCACTGCTGGCCGTATGTGGACGCTCAATGTCGCGCAGCAAGCTATGGACAGGGCTATGCTCGAGGTTTCTCTGTGTAATAAATTTAGAAATGACGATATCCGCAGTAAAACCAGAGTAACTGATATAGCCCAAGGGATTAGTAATCTAAAATGGCAATAGGACGACCATATGGTACCTATATAGCTCGAAGAACCGACAACTGATAAAAAAAGAGTCATCTGGTGGCAGCGTTCTATCCGTAAAAAAGAAGTAGGCTTTTTCTTGAAGACCCCTAAGTCTAGTAATTAAATTTAATTGTGGTAGATCCAGCACGAATGTGTCGGCTCGATTGGGGTAGAGCCACGCTCTCACAGAATACCAGCATGAAACAGCAGAATAACGCTACTGTTGCTCATATCGACGCTCGAAAGGAAAAAATTACCGGGCGATACATTGGTCGATATTAAATTAATTATGTGATTTTTTTTTCTGCGTCGATTTGTCCTATTTTCATGCTCCTACGATGAAGTTAATGTCGCATAGTAATTTTAAAATTCGAGGATTTTTTGAAGTTTTCGGCGATCAACCGACGAAAATTTTCGTCATTTTAAAAAATATTTAGTTTAGGACAAATTTTAATCTACCTTATATTTTTTACCAGATCTGATTAACAAAAAGATGTCATTTAGTGATATTTTTCCTTTCTGTAATTTTGTTGCTTAGATGCCGTTTTCAAATTTTTTTGACGTTAAGATATCTCTTTTCTAAGAATATTTATGTAATAAAACATTAGTTGAGTCTTTCACGTTGATCTTAAACTGTCGTGTAACTAGACTGTGATTTACTTTTGGAGTTGTCATTAGGAACAAAAAAAAGAATCACTGCGCTGCAAGTTGTCGTTTAGTGAATATGCGTTTTTTTATAGAATAAGAGTGACAAAAGATCACACAGTCAACCTGATGTTAAGTGGATGCTGTGGCCACTAGATATCTAAATTTATCCTCGATTAAGAACCAAACGCAGATGCGTTGTCACCCCCGAGGGCTAAGATGGAATGCCTCGTTTACAGTAAAAAGTGACCGCGTGTCCCAGTGACTCGCCGCTTGGTTAAGAGAAGTAGCAAGTTTTTTTTTTTATTAAGTGTTACTTAGGGAAAGCTCTATCGCTTACGATCAGAATACACATTACGCAATTGGACGGCGTAAAATTATAACGGGAAATAACCGTAATAAAAATAAGAAATGACTAGGTTGGGGTAAAGAAACAGGCATAAATATGATAAACCTAATTAAGTAAGTATTTAACGACCTATCTACTTACAGTGTTAGTGATAACAAAAATGTCGGTACGTATCATACGACGCTCGGGGAATTGGAGCGAAATTAGAATTTGAGCTGAGGTTCTATAGCCCTTAAAACATGTAGTCGGGTTTAATACTGGTATGCAGATATTGCATGTTCCAAGTACCTCCGTAGAAGATAATATACCAAGGGTAATTTATTATTAAAGATAATAATATAGTAAGCTTTTATTTTGTCTTTAACACAATTTTTTTTACAGGTCTCCTAACCCATACAAAATGTTTCAGAAAATTATAAAGTCGTGTAATTTTAAGATAAATATTTGATTATTTTAAGTAAGCCAATTATATATATATATATATATATTATATATATATATATTTATAAGTATATATATATATATATATATATATATATATATATATATATATATATATATATATATTTTTTTTTTTTATTACTTTCAACATGAAATAGGTCTACCCAACCCTTTGTGGGCAATGAGTCGTGAGGTGAATATAAATAATGTTATCCTATAGAGGGAACAAATTTACAATTCGATAGAAAATTTTTAAATTGAGTTTATTAGTAGGTCATTAAATAAATATTTTTCAACGTATTTTATTGTACCTATTTAGCTTTTTAATAAGCCAGGTACAAAGTTAAAACCGGCAATATTTTCCGGTGTAACGATATTGGTAAAATTTTTTTCATTCATCTCTAGTACTTAAAATATCTGGTTTTTTGACACTTCAATAGCTATTTATTTATTTTTGTTTCTAATATTCACAAAATATAAATAGTTTCAACTGACTTGTTGTGGGATATGCCTCCTTTATTTAAATTCCGTTTTCCGCTATTCTTTTGACACGTAATTATTGCACAATTTGGCTTTTTTTTTAAATAACTTGTAATATATAAATCAATGTAGTTAACAGCCAAGGCATTAGCTTCAAATGTAGCAGAACAGTTTGGCACTTTGTTTTTGACAAATAGTAAAACGACTACTAGCGGTCATAGTCCATATATTAATCCTCCGTTAAGAAGATCAAAAAACGACTTATGGCTAAGATGAAAGATCCGATGAAAGAAAAAATATAATAGATATTTTTATCTTAATTACAAACTAATATTTTCATATTAACTGTATGTATATTTTAAGTTTCTGTATTCTGTAGATATTGACTTAATTTCGTTTATTTTTATGTTTAGGTACTATTAATTTGTAACTTCAGTTAAACACCATGTTCGTTATTTGGTGAAGCAAACTAGATCATAATATAATTAAGTGATATATAATATAATATAAAATGTGTTCACGTTACTGCTAGTTGGCTTTGTTATTACGATAGATATATTAATGTTTGTATGAGTTTGTATTTGGCACACGGTCCATTTATGCAGTTAGCGTAATCTTTTATTTGTTTCCATTATAAAGTATTTTACTTGTATTCATTATAAAAGGGGAAGGATATAGTATATTGTGAGTACATTAATATTGTGTGTCAAGACTGTACCTTCATTAAAAATAATAAAGTCGATATTGATCCAGTTAGCGTTTATTTTACCACAACATCTATGCTCGATTACCAATCAAAATGCAGATGTATTGTTACCCGTAAGGACTCAGATAGAATTCCTAGTTTCCGTTGAAAAGAGTTTCCGGTTCTCTACGAATATATAACTTACTATTTTACTCTGGTATTTTGTTACAACGTGGTTCTTAAGCAGTCGAGCCGACCCATTTTTGCTACAACTATAATATAGCTGCAACATGGCTCAACCAGTAACTAACTTTGTATAATAAATTTGTAAATCATAAAAAATTATAAAACTGGCTAACATTAAATAGTGAACCTTATATCCGCGTAAAAGAAATTACTTTCAATGGGCTATAAATTTCAAGACCTGAGTATTGCCGTTATAACGGATTTAACGGATAAGAAATGATATGAAAGGATGAACACTGCATCAAAGGCTTTAAAAGGAACAATCGCAAATTTGAAGTTTAGTTAATTTGAAACGAAGTACCTTAACGAATAGTTATTTTTTATTCTGAAAAATAATTCTTTAAATACTCCTTTAGATAACAACAGGGTCTAGTGCTCACAGGACCTGCCTGATACTACATACTGTTCTTAGACTTGAATCCCGGATGGGACTAATATCGCTTGATTGTAAATCGATCTTGTTTTCGATAAAAAAAATTTAGGGAGTAAGCAGAGTTAATTCCGAAAACAATTATTTTTCATCTTTAATTCATAATCTTGTTCCGAATCTACTCTATTTGAATTTAGTTTTAGATTTGAACTAATTTTCGACTTTTAACAGGATCTAGTTACGATTGTGCGTAATCAGCGCCGATAGACACATACGTTTGTTTATACCACAGTAATTCGATTTGAATTAACTTTTTTCGTATTTGAACATTTCGTAGTAAAAAATAAGGTGTGGTTACCATATAGCACAATCAGCGCCGATAGGCACATACGGGTATTTATAATATTTACAGTAATAGTTACAGCTAAATTCTCAATGCTTATTTTTTGTAGTATATGGGTGCAAGCTAACATGCAGTCCACCAGATAGTAACATAGAATACTAACTCTTTCCCGATTAAGAATTCAAAATGCAGATGGAATAACTCCTTTCCGGTGAGAATATTCTAGAGTTTTCTACACTCACCATACGAGACACAGCAGCATTAAGTTGCTACTGTATGCTAGTTTTGTATGAGAGAAGATTAATAGCTCAGCTAGGCTAGGTAAGATGTAGTTATTACCTGGCCTAGCTGAGCTATTAATTTTCAAACCATAATACACAGGCTATATTATTAATAGAACTTATTGAGTTAAAGTATTATTTTAATAGCCATTCAAATATTTTATTGCTGCCCAGCTGAATTGAATCCGTCGGTTGAACTCTTGGTTGAAGTTGGACTTATTTAGACGTACTATTTTTCCCAGGTAAACATTCTCGTCAAAACTACCGGCATTTGTGTGATATGACATTACACATGATCTTTATTTTGTCCATGTTAATCTCAAGATTTATCTATTGTGCGGCACTATTGAGGTCATGGAATATAGTGCTTAGGTCCCCCAGTGATTCTGCCATAAGGACTACATCGTCGAAAAATCGAAGAAGAGTGATGTACTCTCGCCGATGATGTTAGTACCGTATCTTTTCCAGTCCAGTGGCTTAAAAACGTCTTCCAAATCAGCGTTGAAGAGTTTTGTGGATATAAAGTCACCCTATCTTACATCTCTTTACAGTTGGATAGATTTAATACTATTGTTCTGTACTCGGATAAGTATCGTAGCCCTACCGTATAAACACTTCAGCGATTCAATATAGTGAACTTGGCAAAGGGACTGTAGCTCCACCCAAATTTCGACGGAATCAAGGGCTTTCTCATAGTCCACATACGTAAGACAAAGTGGCAGATTACGAGTATAATCTACGGTATTCCGTACAATTTTTCAGATTCAATTAAATACTCGTAGCTTCCGAAGGACTTCATGTAGCGGCTTTCCCCCTGATTTTAGACGCTCAGCTATAATTCTAATCAAATCTAACTTATGATTTTTTATATTAACGCGAACACTATACATTTAATTAATAGTATTTTTTACGGATTTTATCCTGTATATTAACTTTTTATAAACCTGACGTTTCGAGCACTTTACAACACCCTTGGTCACGGGGGAGACTGAGATGTTCAACATCTAGATGACATAGTTAACCGCGGTTAGCATTAAAAAAACACAAACCAAACACAAAACACATACGGTTACCATTAAAAAACAAAATAATTATAATAATAATAATGACGATTAAAGATGACGGCTGCGGAAATCCACATGAGGGTAAGAAGGGGTATCTTCCAGGGCGATTGTTTGAGTTCTGGTTCTGCCTCTTTTTGAACCCTCTTAGTACTTTACTGGAGGGCTCCGGGAGGGGATTTCAGCTTCAGAAAGGAGGTAAAAAAGTACCTTTTCTATATGGATGACCTCAAGTTGTTCACCTCCAGTCCCTCTCATCTTGTGGAATTGCTAAAAATCACTTGTGATTTAGCAATTCTATTAGAATGGAGCTGAATGGATAAATGTGCGGTCCTCCATGTTGAAAAGGGAACAGTTGCTAACTCTGAGGGCATAGAGTTATCTGTGTTCTTCAACTTAAAGACCCTTTCCAAGATTGAAACATACCGATACCTGGGTATGTCACAGAACATCGGTATCGATGAGGCTGGTATGAAGCAGTCAGTTTGCGACGTGTTTTATGCACGCTTGACCAAAGTGTTTGTTTGTGTCGAGGCTCATTAGGGTATAGTTGATACGTTTGGCGAGTGGATTGACAACCGCAGTTTTTTTAATGTATAATTGCTGTTATTAGGAAGATGCTGCTGCCCACCTCCTGTATGTCTTCTTCTGACGTCTCTTACGACACCCACGAGAAAATATAGGGTAGTGAATATTCTCAGCCGCCAGTACACGGCAAACATCATATTTGCTACTTATCAATTCAATAATATCTTTAATCTCACTACGCTGTTTAATATCAACTGTTATTTTTTCATCTTATCAGGAAAATCATATTTCCATTATGCTTAAAATTTTATCGTAGAACTTGAGAAAATCTAATGTGTTTATTGGCTGGGAGTTACAGGCCAAGTGTTTACGAAATGGGACATACTCAGGAGGTGACTGATTAGTAAGAAGGTATTTAGGTATTAAAGGGGCATCACTTACTTCGGCTACGTTATTTTTCACTTTTACATCCATCTAGTTAAAGGTACTGTTCATAATTAAAGATATTTTCTATCATATATAGTGATGGTGTGTATTGAAAATTGGTTATTATAATGTACAATCTCTGTATGCAAATGAGCCTTTGTAGAATATTATGCAGTTCCGAGCTATATGAATCACAGCGGTACGGTATGATAATATACAGCTTGTAAAGAAGTTTTATGTAAATAGCTCGTTTTAAATGCTAGTAATTAGAAAACGATTGAATTTATACTGTTTGGTAAGTGATTACACTGTAAAATAAATCTGGCGTCAATTTGATACGCGTTTGCAACACGGAACTTTCTCATAAAAAATGTAAAAAAATCGATTTGGCTGAATCTTGTAGCCTGCTAAATGTAATTGTTTGCACTTCGGCTTTAAACCGCAACTAAAACTAACATATTTATTTCATTAAAATTTTTGCATAAGAGTAAGGATTGCTTACGTTAAAAGGGTTACATCGTCACAATGAAAGCTGGTGACATAAAACTAACATATTTATTTCATTAAGATTTTTTCATAAGAGTGAGGATTGCTTACGTTAAAAGGGTTACATCGTCACAATGAAAACGGGTGACATTAGTTGGACACAAATTACATTATTTCAAATGTTATTGCTTTTGATCAGGAAACGTTAGGAATCTAATTAAACAACATGCATTTCGTACCCTTCGTGTCTTTTGGGAATAAACTTTAACGTTCGTTTGGTTATCGCTTAAAAAACTTGTACTCGAACGCCAACTTTGTTTCCTGACCAATATTTTTTTTTAAATCTCGATTAATATAATGTATTTTAAAAACCTATTCGAATAAGTTTATTTGAGTATTTATTCACGTATGTATATGTTATGGTTTTTTTTAAAGAAAATACTATTTCAAGAAGTATCAAATTATTGTCGTACATTAAAATCGTGTCTAAAATATAATATTTTATCCAACATGGCCTTAACTTATTAATTATTTTTACAGATATTTATTGTAAATTAAATATAGTGTTAACATCAGTCACATTTTTTTAAATGAAAATACCTTAAGAAACTATTCAATAAAAATACGAAAAAGGGTTTAAGTGAAGTGTGGTAATGGTATTGGGGCCGAACAAGTTTTATTACAGGTTGGAGTTAGAGAAGGAGATATTTGGGCTGCCACGCTTGGCAGGAGGGTAGAGAACCGCAGTTTTTTTTCTAGTAGTTATTAAAAAGTCGCTCCTGCTGATCTCCTGGATTGCTTGCCTCCGTCGCCTCTTACGATACCCACGGGATGATATTCTTAATAAATTGTCACACCGCCACTCCACGGTAACACAAGTTACAAAAGTACACAGTAATATATATTTTTACGTAGTAGAGTCAAGATGAATTAGCTGTTACTGTTGTGGCAGCTGCGCGAATGGGTATGCTCAATCGATTAAAAACCAAAGTCTCAAAGAATACAAGTGTTGATAACGAGGTATTCAAACGAAAGTTGTACTTGTAGTAAATAATTTTAAAACCTGACTAAATATAAAAGGAAAACTGTTGAACTCTTTTGTTTATATTGTCCAAAAACTGTATTGATTCGTTTATATATCCGATTTTTAGTTATTCAAAGCATTAAACACATGCTATGAATAACTAAAAACAGATATTTGTCGTAATTATAGTTTTACTATATATTAAATGGATATTTTTTGTTGGTTCGTATCATCATTATGCTACCGTATAATACATATAAATAAAAAGACTGGCTGCCTCATTCTTCAAGTGGTTGTAGTAGTGGGACTGCTGATCATGAGGTCCTGGGTTCGAATCCCGGGTAGGGCCAGAAAATCTATTATTGAGTTTTTCTGTCAAGAAATTCTCAGTAGCTGCCCGGAGTCAGGAACTTGGGAGTGTCTCACTCTCATGCCTCGAAAAGCACGTAAAACAGTTGCTCCTGCACCTGATCTCCCTCCGGTCGTGTCCGTTTACCATCCCATCAGATTATGAGAGTGAGGGAATAGAGAGTGCACCTGTGCTTGCGCATACACTTGGGCACTATAATCCTGTCCTACGCCGATGGCTAGCGTCCGTTAAGGCAGGCCGCCGTTGCCGAAATTCGGTGGGAATTTTATTATTAAATAGTCAAGTTTGTATCTATAATATCGAAATAATTTCCTTTTATTAAGTTGAGGGGTTCATTTGCGTGCCATTTAGATATGAATAACTGTTTTCAAAATAATTGACTGTCTGTCAGTCTGATGGGCTAATCTTCAAAATTACTGAACTGATCGTAATTAGACTTCACGAATAGATAGATAGCAATGCCAGGAAGTGATTTTGTTTATATGTTAATCAAAAATATTTTTATTTTAAATTATATTTCCCTCTTATAAAATATCCTTTGTAACTATCAATAATAACTTTCAGACTAAAATAAAGCAGTGAACGCTCTACTACTTGGTGATAGAAATAAGTATTAGGGTATTTAGATTTCTAGGCGGTAAAGGATCCTTCAGCAGATCTGACAGCATACAGGACCCTGAACAGACAGATCTGCGAATACATGCGAAGGGACTTACGCAACTTTAAAACAGCTCATATTGAAGAAGCGATTGAGCGGAACCAGGGCTCCAAAGTCTTTGCCAGAGTTCTGTATGGTAAAAAGAGCCAACTGTCGAAGCTGAAGACCGAATATGGCAGCCTTTTTCCGAAAAGGCTTTAGCACCATAGACCTTTTTTGTACAATTTTTCGAAGGGTATATGACCCTTCGAAAAATTGTACAGAAGACCGAAAAGTACAATCTGTCATTTAGCATGGTGTATGTGGACTATGAGAAAGCCTTTGATTGCATCGAAACTTGGGCGGTGCAGCAGTCCCTTAAGTGGTGCCAAGTTGACTGTCGGTATATTGAATAGCTGAAGTGTTTGCACAATAGTGTAACGATGGCTTTCCAAGTAGAGAACCGGAGTACGAAACCCATCGCACTGCAGAGAGGTGTAAGACGAGGTGAAGTTACGTCGCCGAAACTCCTCACCGATGCATTGGAAGACGTTTCCAAGATACTGGACTGGAAAGGATACGGTATCAACATCAACGGCGTGGACGTCACTCACCTTCGATTTACCGACGATATAGCACTTATGGCAGAATCGCTGGAGGACCTAACCACAATGATCAAAGACTTCAATGGTGCCTCCCAACGGATAGGTCTTAATATCAACATGGACAAACCGAAGATCATGTGTAACGTCCATGTCACACCTATGTCTGTCTATGTTGTTGGGAGCACTAAGCTCGATGTTGTTGACGAGTATGTTTACCTGGGACAAATAGTCTAACTAGGTTAGTCAAACTTCGGCCGAGAGGTCAATCGACAGATTTAACTCGGCTGGGCAGCGTTCGGGAAATTATGATACATTTTCTTTTCAGGTATACCTCAAAACATGAAAACGAGGTTGTATAATCAGTACGTGTTGCCAGTGATGACTAATTTCTTTGCTCCTGGCTGCATGAGGAAGCTCAAAGTTGCTCAGCTAACTTTGGTGAGGGCTATGCTCGGGGTTAATTATGACACTTCTTGTCAGCAATACCTCAAAACCTGAAAACTAGATTGTTCAACCAGTACGTGTTGCCAGTGATGACTTACGGATCTGGTACTTCACTGCTGGCCGTATGAGGACGCTAAAGGTCGCTCAGCGAGCTATTGAGAGGGCTATACTCGTAGTTTCTCTGCGTGATAAACTTAGAAATGTGGACATCCGCAGTAAAACCAGAGTGACGGACATAGCCTAACGGATTAGTAAGCTGAAGTGGCAATCGGCCGGCCATATAGCTCGAAGAACCGACAACCATTGGGGAAAAAGGTTTTCGAGTGGCAGCCTCATACCAGTAGGCGAAGTGTAGGGCGACTTCGTACTAGATGGAGTGGTGACCTGGTAAGACATGCAGGAAGTCGATGGATGCTGGTGGCTCAGGACCGTGCTTTATGGCATTCCCTGAGGGAGGCCTATTATCAATAGTGAACTTGTAAAGGGCAATAATAGTGATGATGATGAGAGGAGGTACCACTTAGTATTTTTTTAGGTTCAACTTACTGATATATTTATTAAATATTACCGTTGATTTCTAGCTTTGCCTAGGTACGATCTGTTAATATGGAGTAACGGTATTTTACTATAATTTATCAAGTTAGCGATTTAAAAAAACTGTTTTAATTTTCATTATTATTATTATCTGGTAATAGGCGAGCAGCTTATAGCTGATATGCCTATATCTGTGTTGGTGTTTTATATTAGTCCAAGTTCACACTAGGAATACACTAAATTGGATTGTCTTTACACCATTTGTCCAATTTGTTTTTAAAACTAATCACAGAGGGAGCATCTACCAAGTCTTGAGGCAACTTGTTCCATATGTTTATGATTCTGTTGTTTAGTGTGTGATGTCCCACATTAGTGTATGAGCGGGTGTGGGCCAATCTCATATAGTTAGGATGTCTAGGTCGGTGGATACTGCTGATGTTAAAAATATGTGGCAGCTCTTTGCAATTATATTTATGTGTTAATATTTTGTAGGTTTCAATAAGGTCTCCTCTGGTACGGCGAGATTTCAGCGTTGTTAGATTCAATATTTTTAATCTCTCTTCATATGGCTTTTTGCGAAGGCATAATGGAATTTTTGTGGCTTTTCTCAGTACACTCTCCAGCAAATCCACATCCTTAAGAAAATAGGGGTTCCAAATTTGAAATCCATACTCTACCAGCGGTCGGACGTATGTTTTATAAACCTTAAGCAATGTATCTGGAGTCAGATGCTGGAACGATCGTCTGATTGCATACAAAATGCTGTTTGCTTTTTTTGACAATACTATGGATATGGTCAGCCCACTTGAGGTCCGATGATATTAAGACACCTAAATCCTTGTGTGAGTTGACTGACTGTACTGTTGAATTTCCAATATTATACAATTCTCTGGGATTGTTTCGGCCTAGATGCAGAACTGTGCACTTAGAAGGATTAAGTCTTATAACCCAATTTTTTGTCCACTCCTGTATATGCTCTAAGTCTTCTCTTAAGGTTCCCTGGCTCAATAGAGGATTTCCGAAGTATTTCACATCATCAGCAAAGAAACAGGCTTCTGAGTGTATTACAGAACTCAGATCAGCAACAAAAATGCCAAAGAGGGTAGGAGCGAGTACAGATCCTTGTGGCACTCCACTTAAGACGTCTTTAGGTTGCGAATATACATTACCAACTCTTACCTGAAAGGTTCTTCCACTCAGATAATTTTTGATCCATTTCAGAAGATTTCCTCGGATACCCAGATGTTCCAATTTAACCAAAAGACGTCTGTGTGGTACCTTTTCAAAGGCCCGTTCAAAGTCCAGGTAGAATATATCCAAAGGATTATGTTTATCAAGTTCCTCAGTCCATCTGTGGTAGCAGGAAAGAAGGTTAGTTGTAGTCGAGCGCCGTTCCACAAAGCCATGCTGGTTATCCGGAATAATTTTCTCATCTGCTAGGAATTTTTTTACTTTTTTACATATAATCTTCTCCATACATTTGCAAACAATACTAGTTAAGCTGATTGGCCTGTAGTTAGCTGGATCTAATTTATCACCCTTTTTTAAAAACAGGTGTTACTATAGCATGTCTCCAGTCTTTTGGTATCTCACCTGAAGCATATGATTCATTCAAAATATTGACCAAGACAGGTGTGATGGTTTCAGCGCATGATTGGAGAAATACTCCAGGGACATTATCAGGCCCAGTAGCAGAGTTTACATTTAGGGACTTGAGAACCATAAGCACATCCTGTGATGTGAACTTGATGTCATCTATGGAGTTTTTAACTCTTGGTATAGGTATGGAAATATTATTAAGGTCAGGTTCCAATGAGTATGTTTTCTCAAATTCACAAGCAAATGCTTCGGCAATTTTAGACCCTTCAACCACAAGATTGCCAAGTTCATCACGTACCACAGGCGGTAGACCAACTTTAGAAGCCATGCAACTGCGTAGGTGGGCATAGAAGGGTTTGTTTCCACTCTCAACAATCTTGGCTTCGTAAAGACTTCTAAGTCTTCTTGCTTCACTAACACACCTGTTATTGCAGTCTCTGTATGCCTTATATTTTGTATCGCATTTCTTGTCTGCCACATATGAGTCCCATAAAATCTTTTTCTGTTTTGTCAATTCAACAATGGAAGCATTTATCCAGGGTTTATTTAGATTTTTCTTTTTTTAAACATATTGAGAGGAGCATGTCGGTCTAAAACAATTTCCACTTCATCCTTCAGGGCCATCCACTGTTCATCAACTGATTTACTCCAGTCATGACTACATAGCTTGTTCTTGAGCTCTGCATTAACAATCTCATAGTTTATTTTATGTAAAGCACGTCTAAATAATCCTTGCGCTGAAGGGCTTGAGATGAGGTATTGAATTTGAAATTCAATTACACAGTGATCACTTTTACCAATTGGAGCTGAGTTGGTAATGCCTGAGATAAGATCTTCCTCGTTTGTCATTACCAAATCCAGTAGTGAGGGAATATTTCCGGATTGATAGCGGGTTGGCTCAGTGACAAGTTCACATAGAACTGAATCAAAGTAGAATTTTGAAAGAGCTATGCTGAATTATGCAAGGTTTGATTACAAGAAAGAGACCAAACAATGTCCCTGTAATTAAAATCCCCAACTATGACCATGATGTTGTGGGCAGATGCAGTACTTAAATTTTCGTATAGTTTTTTGTCCTTAATATTCCATTCCTTGTCATTGTCCGCTCTGTATATAACCACTAAGAGAAAGTGATGTGATTTTAGTTGAATATCAAGATATAATGCTTCTGTCAATTCGCTCATGTATGCACTATTTTTTTTTTACAACTATTGGTACATTATTAATGAATTTCCGTACATAAACTGCTACACCACCACCTCTTGATTTTCCTCCAGGAATTATTTTTCTGTCTAATCTGTATAGTGTGTAACCTGGAATCGAAATGCTGGCTCCCTTGTCTATGCTTTTGAGCCAAGTCTCCGTAAGTAAAACAAATGTAGGGTTTTTTGTTTGAATTTCAAGAAGCAGTAAATCAAACTTAGTATTCAGAGACCAGATGTTAGCGTATAAAATTGTGAGTGTAGCGTACGGGTTGTTAGTGATTAGTTTTTTTTGTTTTATAATTTTTGGTTCTCCTTTGAGATATTTGATTATGATGTCCGTTTCACCCTTCTCTTGCCTAGCCAGCAGTTCGGTACGCAGAGCCTGTAGGGCCTCTCTCTGTTTTGGTGTTTAGTCACAGTAGATTTGCAACGGTTTGCTCAACTTTTGTTTGTTTTGAAGTGCCTTGACAGCTACCCAGCGAGACTTAAACACTACTTTGAGCAAACGGGTCTTGCCTGTTTCTTTTTTTCCTAGCCTTATAATTTTAAGCACATCACTTCGGGATATTTCGTCGTTTAGATTTCTAATAATATTGTTCACCACATTTTCATCATGTTTCTGGCGTATTTGCACATCTTCCGCCTCAGATTCCTTGGTGCCCGCGATCAAAATATTGCACGCTCGGCGCTCCCGCTCACGTATTTCCGCTATAACATCAAACGTGACGGTTTTTGAAGCAGAAGTGGCATCAGTTAGGCCAGATTTCGATGCCAGTTCCAATCGCAACTGCTGTACTTCATCCCGCAATGCATCAACAGCTTTTATTAAAATCGGTACTTGAAACAGCCCCTCGCGACATGGTTTGCATAGGAACAGCATTGTACGTTTGGTTTTTAGGCCCATTACTTTGATTTCACTGCTAGTAAGTCCACTACAAGTAAAACACAAGTGTCGTTTACACCCATCACATTGCACT
The DNA here is from genome assembly GCA_907164705.1 of Parnassius apollo. Taxonomy (NCBI): domain Eukaryota; kingdom Metazoa; phylum Arthropoda; class Insecta; order Lepidoptera; family Papilionidae; genus Parnassius; species Parnassius apollo. Next base: position 62,435 of record CAJQZP010001133.1, on the reverse strand, counting down.
GCAGCCTCCATATTTACGCTTTTCACACACTGATAACATTTCGTAGTAGACATATTTGCGAAGTTTGAATGTAAATGCACAGTGAATATTGATTTTTAATCGAAATTTAGAGTAGGAGAAAACACCAACACAACTGTTCAATTTGACAGCTGTCAAAAAAAAGCCAATTTTCGGATTATTTTAAATGAAAGTATTCCTGGCATTGCTCTCTATCTGTTCGTGAGAGCAATCACATACATATACATGAGAGTTTCATCACAAACAGTTCAGCCATTCTGAATGTTAGCCCGGACGGACAGTCTGACAAAATTTTTCCAAATGGCTTTTCATGTTAATGTCAAGCAAATATCCCCCTGAGCACGATTTAATACTGTTCTTTAGATATTACTACCGTATACGAACTTCACTTTGAAACTTTACAAGAGGTACTGTGTGATCCTAATTTGAATTGTTTCTATATATTGGGTTACTATAATCTCCCAGATGTAACTTGGATACGAGGACCCACAGCGCCTTAAATGGCAGTGGGGTAGGCTCATCCGTTACCTTTAACCTATTATGTAATTTAATCTCATTTCTAGATGCCGCACAATAGAACTACGTAGTGAATACTAAAAATAAAATACTTGATTTATGCATATCAAACAACTCGTGTAAGATATCGGCCGCTTTAAGTCCCCTACTTCCTGTTGACGCATATCATCCACCCTTTGTTTGTGATATAGCTCTCTATGAAAAAGCGGACGCATCAAGGGTACAATTTTTATAAATCCGACTACACGCACATCAACCGCAAAATAGAGTCCACTTACTGGGACGAAATACTTACTCCACTGGGATCTGAAGAAGCACTTAGCATATTTTATGAAATCATTGACGAAATTATCAAACAATACACGCCATTTGTTGGCTCCAGAACCTCTGTTTTTCCGGTCTGGTTTTCGAAATCTCTAATTAACACATTTAGAAAAAAAAACGTAAAGCTTGGATGAAATGAAAGAAATATAACAACATATCAGACTACAAGATGTTTTCCCAGTATTGAATTTACTTCAGGATATGTGTAATAAATGTTTTTATTTATTTGATCGGCCAAGGGTAGCAAACGCAAAATTATTAGGATTTCTGGGTATATATCTCTAATAGTCGTGACAAACCTGGAATACCAGCTAAGGTTGTATATAATGATTATGTTTCAAGTGATCCACAGAAAATATGCAACATGTTTTCTGAATTCTTCTCTTCCGTTTACGAACCGCCCTCACCTATACTATCGCAGTGGAGACCACCTGCCGATTCAGCATCCCATGACACTACTATTACTATTCTTCATTTTGAAGTAGAAAAGGTATTAAGAGAGCTGAAATCCTTGGATCCATCTAAGGGGCCAGGCTCTGATGGCTTCTCTGCTTATTTTCTAAGAAACATTGCTACAGTTATATGTAAACCCTATCATCTATAATAAATGCATTACTGAAGGCGTTATGCCTGCAGTATGGAAACAGGCTAACATCACACCTGCGAATAAGAGCGGATCTAAACGTAGTGTAGATCAATATCGCCCGATATTAATTTTGTCCACTTTGTCGAAGATTTTCGAGAGACTTGTGCATAACGAAATATATCCTATACTGCACAATATCATTATACAGCAACAGCATGGTTTCGTTAAATGTCGATCAACAACCACCAATCTATTATTATTTTCCAGCTATTTATTTGAAAATATTGATGATCGTGTACAGGTCGATGCAGTATATACAGATTTTCGAAAGGCTTTCGATAAGGTGGATCACGAATATATCCCATACTGCACAATATAATTATACAGCAATAGCATGGTTTCGTTAAATGTCGATCAACAACCACCAATCTATTATTATTTTCCAGCTATTTATTTGAAAATATTGATGATCGTGTACAGGTCGATGCAGTATATACAGATTTTCGAAAGGCTTTCGATAAGGTGGATCACGAAATATATCCCATACTGCACAATATAATTATACAGCAACAGCATGGTTTCGTTAAATGTCGATCAACAACCACCAATTTATTATTATTTTCCAGCTATTTATTTGAAAATATTGATGATTGTATACAGGTCGATGCAGTATATATAAATTTTCGAAAGGTCTTCGATAAGGTGGATCACGAAATGTTACTAAATCGAATAGCTTACAATGGAATTTAGGGTAATTTTTTACGATAGTTGGTTTCTTATATCACTAACCGTTGTCAAAGGGTTGTAATTAATGTAATAATACTAATACCACTCTAACGTTACGATGTTTACCTCCAGTGTACCTCGAAGATCTATTCTCGGGCCTTTGTTATTTATGTTTATTAATGACATAAGTAACTGTTTTCTCAACTCAAAATTTTTATTATATGCAGATGCTCTTAACGTTTATAAATCTATCCATACTACACAAGACTGCATTCTTCTCCAAGAGGACCTAGATAGACTTACAGACTATTGTTACAAAAGTAAGCTTCAGTTAAGCATTCCGAAGTGTAAATATCTCAGTTTTACTAAAAACAAGAATATTATTACATTTTTGTACTCACTGAGTAACGTTCAATTAGCTAAAGTGGATTCTATGCGAGACCTCGGTACACTGTTTGATTCAAAGCTGTGCTTAGACTTACATATTGAACAAATTGTAAACAAAGCGTACAAACTGTATGGATTTATTATGAGATCAACTCGCGACTTCAAACGGACCTCTTCATATCTTTATTTATATAAAACTCTAATTCGCTCTCAACTTGAATATGCTGTGCCCATTTGGAATCCTTATTAAAATAAATATATACACAAAATTGAAAATGCTCAACGCCGGTTTCTACATGCAATACATTATAGATGCCATATATCTTATTTACCGTATGACCAGTAACTCAGTAGATACAAACTTCTAACCCTCCACTCTAGACATAAGCAATTGGAGTCTATGACATTGTTTCATATAGTAAGATGCAAATGTGACTGTATTGAGTTAAACAATCTGTTATGTTATGTAGTTCCCAGAACTGTCCATAGACGACGGGTGCATGCGGGTAAACTCTTCGCAGTAAGTAACTGTCGATCCAATACAGGTATTCGTTCACCGATTCGACGTATGGTTGCCACATATAATGAGACCTTCGAGCATATGGAAATTTTTACGTGCTCAAAGGAAAAGTTTCGTGGTCTTTTATACAAGACACTTTTCAAATAATAATTTTGTTATCTTAGTCACATTATAATATCACTGTTGACCATACTTTGACATTTGTATAATATCTTCTGTACAGCTGCAGGTCTCCTAGCGTCTTAATTATCTATCCCAAGAGGTAATCTGTGAACAGCACTGTGGGCTGCATTATTGCGTATATGAAGTTACTGTACTATCTATATGTAATTATATAAAGTGTTATTAGCTGTTCCACTTTGAATAAAATAAAATAAAATAAAATTATAGACAGACACTTCAATTTTATTTATATGTATAGACAGATTTACAGTTTATTACTGGTACATAGCCACGTTATTTGCGATGCTATAAAGTAACTTAATCAAGCTTTAAGTTTTATTGTGCATTATAGTAGGTAATGCGGAATTAAAGTTTCATATAGTGCAACACGCAATCTTGAAGCATGCATAATCGAGCAATGTTAGACCTCGCAAAGCGCTTTGAATATATTTCACGTCTTGTCTGGAATTCTTAACGAATGATAGGAAAATGTTATCAGTCATGGAACATTGAACACATTTTTAAGAAACTTACTTGGTTTACAGTGGCTACTGCAGGATATGGACATCTGAAATTAAATTCAAATGAAGAAGGCCAAAGATGCATTTCCACTCATGAAGACCGTGATTAAATAATCTACAACTGATAAAATACTGGCTATTATTAAACTGTAATGCAGTAGTGGTTGTATCGTTATTTGGTTGCAAAATATGGTACGAGGGTGTTACCTTATGGACTTTTAGGAAAAAAGGGAGTCCTACAAACTAGCAATATAAGAGAATAAGTCAACTGCTGGACAGGGGCTTCTAATTGTAGGAAAGATTTGAATCGCCCCGTTTGGCAGGCGGACTGATGATCGCAGTACCGTAAAATGGGGTTACTTTGCGAACTAGGGTAACTTTGATGATAGCTAAACTTGGTAAGTTTTTTTCGGATTTGATGCGTGATACTGAACGCAACCAAAATTTTGTTTGTTATGTTGGCCAGACTGACATGTCAGCCATATTTTACCGAAGCGTCGACTATTAGCTGTTGTTACAGAGCAAATAAAAATAATTGTTAAATTTTAGTGTAAAATAGCATTAAAAAATTTGTGTGAATAACTTCAGTGGCACAACCGTAAGTATTATTGTTTGGTTTTTAGTGTTTCACTGTTTTAATTGTACGTTTCTTTAAGATTAAGAACATGTTTGCATTTTTTGTTTACGGCCGCCATTTTATTTTCCATGAACACTTTGGTTTACCGGGGTTACATTGATAGAGTATACGAGGCGACTTTGATAGTTATCAATTTTACCCCAATGGTGGTTGTTCCCAAACTTATAGGAGTAATGTATAGGTTATCAATTTAACCTCTATTTCTTGTTTTGTTTTAGCTGCCTCATGGTTCGCAATAAAAGACAGCGGGTACCCGCAATTACAAAAATTATACAGAGGAGATAATGGAAGAAGCAATAGAGAAAATATCACCAACGACGAATTGTCTATTAATGCTGCTTCACTTCAATATAAAATTCCGTATGGAACACTTTATAATAAAAGGATCAGGATATATAATATAAAGGATTACACGGAAAAACGCCTGGTGGCCAACCAGTTTTCACGCATCAAGAGGAATTAGCAATTTTACGAGCTGCGGCTACATGTGGTGATTGGGGGTTTCCTCCTACATTGTTTGACCTTCGAATGTTCGCTAAGGCTCATTTAGATCGACAGGGAAAGATTACATAACGGTTTTCAAATAACCTGCCTGGTGTTGAATGGGCCATTAGTGTCCTGAAGCGTCATAAGCACTCCTATGGTCAAAGACTATCCACTAATATCAAAAGGTCCAGAGCGACTGTCGGCCGGGAGTCATTAAATAAGTATTTCGACAACCTTCACTCTGAGATAGAAAATGTACCACCGTCCAATATATTCAACTATGACGAATCAAATATGGCAGACGATCCTGGCAAAAAAAAATGTGTATATAGAAGAGGAGTTCTACTACAGTTATGATTTGTGGTTCTGCAGACGGCACATTATTGCCGCCATATATAATTTACAAAAGTACTCACCTGTACGATACATGGCAAGAGAGAGGTATTGTAGGTAAACCATGCTGTGAAAAGCCATGCTGTAGCCGGGGATGTCGGTATAATAGAACAACTAGTAGATGGATAGACACACCAACATTTAGGGATTGGTTCATGACTTGTTTTTTGCCTCATGCCAAAAGACTAGACGAGGAAAAAGGTGTTGATAGGTGATAATCTATCGTCTCACATTGACAACGATGTATTAGGTGCATGTGAAATAAATAACATCAGTTTTATATGTTTGGTACCAAATTCAACCCATCTAACCCAGCCACTCGATGTCGGCTTCTTTCGTCCTTTAAAGATTGCATGGGGACAAACGCTTGAAGACTAGAAAAAAGCCAATTTACGAACTATATCTATACCTAAGGAGTCCTTTCGACATTTGTTGAAAAAGAAAATAATTAATATGGACCAAAAGCCACCAAAAAAATGATAAAGAGGCTTGCACAGAATTGTCAGCTGTGAAAAGAAATTTGGTGAGCAGTTTTAGGGCTACTGGTATCTCTCCTTTTGATAGGAACAGGGTGTTAAATAAATTGCCACCTGACTCGCCTTCTTCGAGATTCCTTAACAGAGTTTTTAAGAGAACAAAGATTTAGGAATAAATCACAGCCACCAAGGAAGAGGACCAGACTACAAATTGAACCTGGTAAAAGTATATCGACACTTAATGAAACATCTTGCCCCACAAATCAAGAAGTTGATGTAGTTGAGGTCCAACACACCTCAGAGCGAAATGATAATCCCGTACAAACTGAATCAATATCGATGCAAATTCCTCTTTCTGTTATCAGCGAGCCATCCACAAGCTACAGAACTGGTTACGAGGACACCAATGATAATCTTACCGATTGTGAGTCTGATAATGAAAATATAGCACGGAATTATACTAGAAATACCTCAACAGATTTGGCACAAAATCACGCAATAGGTCAGTTTATTTTAGCAAACTTTGGATCACAAAAGGGAAAAAAAGAATATCATTATGTATGTTCTATTGAAGATATTATTGACACTAAAACTTGTTGTTCAAGGTTATAAGTCCCAAAAAAAATACCAAAACTATTTTTAAGGAAGTTCCAAAAGATTTATCAATTATTGAAATTAGTGACATTATTACTTACCTGCCTAAACCGAAATATATCAATGAATGCTACTCGTTTCCCCAATGATGTGATGATCAAAGAATTGTAGATTTTATTATCTATATTTAACTAACCTTTTGAAAACATTTAACATGTTGATTTTTAAGTTTTTATTTTATAAAATAGGTTTATATAATTATAAGACTGTTGTTTTAAGTGATAAAAATTATGCATGTCGAAAGTAAATGTTTAGACTGATTAATGTTAGGTTACTGTTACTTAATTTTCTTAAATAATAATAAAAAATATTCGGCTTATCTCGGTTGTTTACACTGTAATATACCCACATATCAAATTCACCCCTTGACTCAAAGTTGAAAGTTGAAGCAATATTTTCTAAACCATAGCTTCTAAATTATTTTTTCTTATTGATTTTTATCATGTATTGGGGTGACTCTGCGATGAATTAAAAAATGAGTACCATATCAAAGTAGCCCCATTTTCAATAAAACTTTGATAAGCAGGTTTTTATGTTTTTTCTAAATAATTATTTACAAATTTATATTTTTTTGTTGTAATAATTAATTTGCGTGGTCAGTCTTCACCACAGTATTTTTTTAACATTTTATCGTTTAAATTGCAAGCGTGGGATCCATTTGAAGTTTAAAATTAATCAATGTCACCCCGTTTTACGGTACCAAACATCGCGTACCCTGGACGTTGCTGCGTGTATATAGTTTAGATATTTACGTCTGGTGTAAACAAAATTATCACAACAAAATCTATTGGCAGCTAAAAGATTTTTCTGGCATTTTCAATAGCCGTTCTTACGATAACCACAGGTGTTACGATAAAGTGATGGATTTCCCACCACTACATCACGTCACCACATGGCGTCTATACCTATTTTAAAATAGGATAACTATTTACCATTATCTCAACAGCCTACCAAAATTTCTCTGCTTAATATAGAACTCCCCCATAGATTGCCTCGTACATAGTAAATAAACGTAGTTAGCTCCCTTGGCAAGTGGATTGGCAGCAATATTATTTTACAATTGTTAGTTGCTGTTATCAGAAAGATGCTGCCGACTATCTCCCATTTTTCTCTGTTGCCTCTTACGACACCAATGGGGTTATATATATTCTTATACCGTCACTACACGGTTGTTTCTTACTATATCTTATAATCTACGGGTATACCCATAACAAAGTTAAATATTATTACCTCAATCGTTTACTTCCAGTAAGAAACGTAAGTAAATATAACTTTCAGTTGAAAGGGAATCCAATACAAGTGAGGCAAGGGAATTCGATTATGGTACGGTAAGCTCTTTATAGGACAGCTTAAAGTGAACTATATTGTGCTATTAAGTCAAAAAAAATCCAAGAATACTTCAAAAAGCAATAAATACACTTTTAAATAGTAATGTTGTGTCACTTCCTTGATTCCCGAAATTTTCAGTGCCGCCCTCGTATCTGCCGAGGCATTGTAATTAATTTTCTACTGCGATAGTATTAATCACATTAGAAGTATAGAAAATTTCGATCATTAATTTTTTTTCTTATTAGGTATGTTCGTATTAGCCGTCAAGAAGATCCTGCGTTTATCTTTTCTTTTCTCATCCTTAATGAAATAAAAAATAACATTTTAACAATTAGTAGCTATATAGACACAAATTAATATGCTTATAAATTAAACATCTATTTTTATAATAGACGTTTTTTGACTTAACAACCCACCTTTAACTAAAAAATCTAGGAGATTAACTTAAAAGATTAACTAATGCAACCGTTCGTCATCATGATTAAATATTTGTCACATAACTAATACGGCACTTGTTCCATGCTTTTTATATAATTTTAACAAAATAATAATTAAATATCCGCTATTGGTTTTATGCATTGAAAGATATTTTTCCCTCATTTTTATTAAGTTGCTTTCATGTTTGTCTGTTCGGGTGGCATTTGGTAATTGATTTTAAACTTACTTCCCGATGAACTGAAAACTAGTTATTTTGAATATAGCTCAAATTTGGATGACAATGCAAGAATATGATAAAAAAGGTAGTAAGATTTTTTAAAATTCCACTTAATTATTAAACTCCAATTTTACACCAAGTTTTATTTTAATAGAAAATACACATATTATTTACAGATATTATATTGTATCTATTATACGTATACTATCTTGATTAACTTTCTAAAGGAAATTGCACATTGAGAAAAATATCCCCCCATGTGGTAAAAATAATAAGATAACAATTTAGTAAGCGTCTTGTAGTTTTGGTGTAAGAATATCTACCACGCCATATTACACCGTGGTTATCCGCAACAGGTGATAGAGAGAAACAGAGACAGGTGATGATCAGCATCATCTTCCTGTTATCAACCCAAAGTAATAAAATCTAAAGTTGCCCATCCGCCTGACAAACGTGGCAACTTTCGCAAATACGGAGCATATTTATCTATTGCATTTTAATATATAGGGCATATTCTATATGGGAGGCCTATGTTTAAAATAAGCCGCCAGGTGGCTCCAGCCTGTACCTTAGCACGATAAGAAACTAGCAATGAAAGTACAGACGCGGGATATGCCTTGGTTTATTATGGATATAAAACCGCCATCAAATACTGTAAATTGAGTAGCGATATTAAAGTGAAAAATTCAAGCTTCCTTGGAATTTCCTGCGCTTTAGAAATTGAATTGAAAAATCCACGTTTCCTTGGAATTTATTCGCTTAGACTCAATGAAATACCCATAAGTGAATTCCGACGAGACCACAATTCTTATTTAACATCAGTGCTTATGGAAGGAGCAAAGGCGGTAAAAGTTGTAGATAATTGACCCGGATTATGGCTCATTATTGAGTAAAATTATTTAAAAAAAATACGTGTGGCACTCGGTGACTGCATACTATTGCATAGCATTTTTTATCAACTTATGCAATTATAATTATTTATTTATTTTATTTATGCAGTTAAGTCTTTGATATTAAATCAAGTTACATTTTTTGAGCGTGGTGACCGATAAGAAAACATTTTTTTTTCTCTTATTGAATATATGAGAAGTTAATATTGTTTAAAATATTTTTAATATCTTACAATACATGTAGGTTATTCAGGAACTTTTATCATTGAGTTAGCAGCTAGTGTACACGCATACGTCTAGTCGCACGCACACAAACACCGTGCCGAAGTCCGCCGAGTGCCGAAGTCTGCCGAACTGAAATGACGTTAGACGATGCACGGCTTTCAACGCCACACCTCCGTGCCCGTCGGAGTGGGGAGCGTGAGGTTTTTTTTCGTTACAGAATTTCTGGATTCGGTCCCCGCGCTCAAGGTCCGCGATAGAAGCTATGCAATAGCTTAAAAATATTTTTAGAATTTTCTTTGCATTCTACATATTACTTTGTGAAAATATCAGAACACTTTTATTCAAAATTAGGTTTTATGCTTTACTTCGGCCAAGTAGAACTAAAACAAAGCAAGCCTGCAGGTTTACAATAAAATGGTCCGTTCCGTTCATCAGTCGTCACTCTTTGAAAATGAAATGACGTTTTTGATTACACAGTGTCATTTTTTTAACTTTCTCTTCAATTATTTTACTTTTAGGCATATGTGTAAGTTATGGTCTATTTCTAATCTAATTAATATAAAATATAACCAATAAACGTATGTTTAGTACCGAGCTTTATGGCATTCCTTCGGGATAGGCCTATATATATATAGGATAATAATAATAAATCATTTTATTTTTCTCTTCACAAAGGTATATAATTTCACATTTTTTCTTAAATAATACGGTTGTATAATATTTTCTTATATTTACGCGAACACTACACATTGATTAAAACTACTTTTACAGATTTTATTGCATTTAATTCCACTTTTAACCACTTTTATTTTTAAATACCTCAGATAATACCTCAGACAGAAACATTAACTTACATTTTTTTCAATATTATATTTTCAAAATTAACAATTTAACTTCACCTCCAAGAAATATATCAAACATTTCACCTTATTCTCAAGAGGTGTCAAAAAAATGTTGTGGATGTCGTTATCGTGGAAAAACCACATTATCCTTAGATTGTTTGCTTACATCCAAATACGCGTGATTTGTGAAAAAATTTTAAACATTGACTTTTAAATACTAGCGTATGGAATTAAATTTTATCACGATGCGAGATGCGTGCACAGATGTATGTTATCGAAAAATTAAAATTTGAATATCCAGAAAGGTCTTTAATACGCATAGTTTTGTTGCTAAATTATACTGAATTAAAAATTGTTAATTTGAATTTTTTTTTGCCTTAATATTAAGATATAGAATATAAAAAGAGTCAAAAACTTTTTGTGTAAAATAACAAAGCAAAGACGTTTTCCTTGAAACTTTTTTTATGACTCCTGTGAGTAATTCATTTTAAAATATTTATTTTTGGTTGCGCGGAAAACCATTCGTATTTACTTATATTTGACGGTAGGCTTGCCAAATCGTTTATCCCTTTCCAAAAGATAACATTCATACCCTCCTATCGACACATCGGGTTGGTGGGGTGGGAGGGGAAAGAAGATGATTCTAGAATATCACGCGATCATCGCAACCGAAGAAATAAAAGGCACGCGCGGCCGACGCGCAGTCTCTCTTCCCGTCGCGCTCGTCGTTGGAACCACACCGCTTAAGACAAAAGTGTCATAGAAGGGCTATTGCCCACGCGCACCGCTAGTATAATCGCTTTAGCCTGGAAGCAGTCGAGCTCCAGGAAACCCGCCTCACCTCGTGTGAGAAGTAGTCGTACACCGCACTCTCTCCCGACGCATAACTTGACAAGAAAGCATCTCTGGGGCCCCAGAGAGTCCACCAGAGGTCACACCGCAGCAACATAGCGCTCAAGCCACATATAAGCAATACACCGGTGAGTGAGCATTCCTTACTAGTTCCTGCTTGATATAATTGTGTTTAATAGTTAATCCGCTCCAATTTCATTTTCTCCTGATCAAGCAGGATTTCTTTCATAGATTTTGTGGCAAGCAATAGTTCGTTTTATGGAAGAGCGAGTGCATTGTATGGGAAACCGCGTGCTATAGTCGTCATTTTGTGTAAACGAAGAAGTATTTCGCATATACAGTCCATTTGGGTTAACATCTAGCGTAATAGGCTTAAGGCTCGACCGGGGAATTGGACTTCGGTAACCTAAGGCTCGTCGCTCCACCATTTATCAGGTCCTTCGAGCCGGATTTGGACTGGTGTTTAGTAGTCGTCAACCATTTTCTGGTCGAATTATTAGATTAATTACTTAGACAATGCACTCTAATTTTATGGAATAGACTTAATAAGTGTTCGTTTAATTTAAAATTAAACTTCGGTTAGTTACTTGCAAATAGAATTAATTATTCATTTTAATAGTGTTCGTTTAGTTTAAAATTAAACTTTGGTTAGTTACTTGCAAATAGAATTAATTATTCATTTTAATAGTATTCGTTTAGTTTAAATTTAAACTTTGGTTAATTACTCGCAAATAGAATTATTCATTTAAATAGTGTTTGTATTTAGTTTAAATTTAAAGCTTATTAGTCGCTTAAGTAATTGAAACAGTGTAATCACACGCGTTTTGTACGCTTACTCGACATTTTGATGAAAAAAATATTGAGTTTAGCGAGCGACACGCGTCACCTCGGCTCGTTGTACAGGTGTTCAATTTAACGAAGTAATACGGCACGCGTGTCCATCCTCCAGCGTTGTGCGATTAATTGTGATTAATATAATATTAATTATAATAATTTAAAATGGCAGTTAGTGGAAATGAAATTAAAATTAAAATGCTTTATGCCAAGAGGGACATACTTTTTTCGCGTATACAAAGTATTAGTGATCACATAAAGAAAATTAATGTAGAAGCAGTGCGGGAAACTTTTTTAAATGAAAATGAAACAGTGGATTCTTTGCGGACAGATTACGAAAGGATATTAGACCAAATTAATAATTTGGAATTACAAGTCCCGAAATATACAGTGAACTACCAACCGCTTCTAGCATTTGAAGATATGATGTGTCGCGTGAAAATAACGGCGAAGCTCTTGCAGTCCCCATCTCGAAACGAAGCAAAGGCGGAAGCCCAGGTACGCCCACGTGATTCGATTAGGTTGCCGCCAATAGATATTCCGCCAGTATTCAATGGCGATATTAAGACATGGCCAACCATCGTTATCGGACGCTGAAAAATTATATTATTTGATTAGTAAACTTAGTGGCAGGGCACAGTCAATTTGCTCGGGTTTTACACCTACAGCAAACAATTACTTGTTAATATTCGAAACGCTTAAAACTAAATATGAAGATAGGAGAACGTTAGCTTCCGAATATTTGAACCAGATATTCGATCTTAAACCTATATCATCCGCGAACATCAACGGCTTAGAGCAGTTTTTAGATAAATTTGTGGCATCGGTGGCTGCACTTAAAAACTTGAAATTTAATGAAATAGAAATAGAAACTTTTTTATTCAATGTGGATTATAAAAATACTTATTGAAAGTCACTTTTTTAATTTACCACAGGTTCGCAAAAAAACCTCTGTCCTGGGAAGAACCAGCAAGAAACCCAGCGGGACTATTTTTTTTTAATAATAGCTTACAATCATGTTTACAATCAACAACACAAGACAAATTAGAAATAGCTTGGTAGCGATCACCCTTCCCAGGGGTTATTATCATCTATAAATTCCTTAATATTATAATAACCCTAATGACCTTATGGACGTGGTGTTTCTCCATATTGCACTAAAGAAACTAGACCCCGACACCGTTCGTGCATTTGAAATGGAGCATCGTAGCTCTAAGATGCTCCCCTTTGATTCATTAGCATCCTTTGTGCGAGACCAAATCAAAGTGATGCAGCGCTCCTTGAAAGTTAGACAGGAGGTTAGGAAAGGTGTCGATCGTAGACAGGCTCCATAACCTAAAACCGCAGGATCGTTAAAGTACGTAACCGCTGCACAGGTACCGCCGCAGAGTGCCTGTATCCTATGTAAAGATAAACAACACGGTAATTTATACAATTGTGCGACCTTTCGTAAACATTCAGCAAGCGAACATTATAGAATAGTAAGGACGAATTACTTATGTCTGAATTGTTTAAGCGATAAGCATTTAGTTGCAAAATGCAATTCTAGTTCCGCGTGTAACAAGTGCGCCAGAAAACATCACATGTTGCTACATTTCGAAAATAGCAACATATCTGCGTCAAGTAAAGCGGACAAGGAATTCACCCCTACTAAAGTCAACGATTCTAGCGGTCGACCTGGTGATGTCGCTCTGTGCTCATTGGCAAATATGGGAGCACAACCTTCTTCAACCGTGTTACTGGGTACGGCACGTATTTTGGTTAGGGATTCGCGTGGAAACGATCAAGGCGTCCGTGCACTGCTGGACAGCGGAATCCAAAATAGCTTTATAACGCGACAATGTTGTCAGCGCTTAAGCTTAGTAATAAATAGGTCACTTTCATGTCCCGTAGTCGAAGGCATCGGAGGTACTAGTAAAGTTAGCCAGGGATATATAAATTAAAAATTTTATTCTCGTGGTAATGTTAACTTTGATATAAATGCACTAGTAGTAGATAAAGTCACTGAACGGCTGTCAACCGTTTCGTTTGACACCTCGGTAATGATTGAATTTAAAAATTTGACTCTAGCAGACGACACTTACGCCGTTTCCGGAAACATAGACATGCTCATTGGAGCATCGCTTTTCCCTCATCTTTTGTTAAACAATAAGGTCAGGAGCAACTCCTCGCATACCGCGCCTTACGCACTGGAAACCGTATGGGGCTATGTCATCGTTGGCTCCGCCCCCATCATAAATAATATTTCGGCAACCTCTTATTGTGGTATGGCTGTCGAACCGCTCGAGTCGTTGGTCTGCAAATTTTGGGAGATGGAGGAGGTGAACGTTCCACCTATAGTTAGCCCAGATGATAGAGTGTGCGAGGAATTTTACGTCCACACGACAGTTCGTGATCGCGACGGTAGATATAGTGTAGCGCTACCCTTTAAAGGAGATGTTTTATCTCTCGGCGAATCGCGTCAAATCGCGGAAAAACGTTTCTACAGCTTGGAGCGTAGGATGCTCGCTTCACCCCAGTTAAAGGAAGCCTATGACGGCGTCATTAACGAATATATAAGGGAAGGTTACATATCACTTCGAAACTAGATAACTACGAAGACACACCGTCGTATTTCATACCACATCACGGGGTCATTAGGGAGGACAAACTTACATCTAAGTTACGTGTAGTGCTCGACGCTAGTGCTAAAACTAGCACTCACCTGTCACTTAACGATATCCTCTATAGTGGACAAAACTTACAGGGCAGTTTGTTTAATATAATAGCCAATATTCGTTTGTTTAGTATAGCACTATCCGCCGATATTCGCCAAATGTTTCTTTGCATAGGGGTCCGTGAAGTAGATTCCAATGCATTTTATATCGTTTCAACCCAAAGGAACCTCTAATGGTGTTTGAATTTAACCGCGTTTGCTTTGGTTTAAAGTCGAGCCCATTTCATGCGTTACGCACGGTAAGACAGCTCGCCCACAATGAAGGTTCCTCTTATCGTAAAGCTAAGAGGGCAATTGAAAGTGGATTATATATGGATGATTTTGTGTACTCGGTCGATAGCGTGGAGGAGGCCACCCTAACCACCACCGAGGTTATAAAGTTCATGAAATCGGGTCAATTCGATCTTGTCAAGTGGACTAGTAATTCGCGTCCGGTTTTAGACACAATCCCACTATCACACCGTCTTTCGGCGATAAAGGAATTCGAAGATTATGATACACACAAGGTGCTCGGTCTGTGTTGGTCACCAGAGTCCGACGTGTTTAGCCTTAAGGTAAACCCGCCCGTAGAGAAGTGCACAAAGCGCACAATACTGTCATGCGTTGCTAGATTATGGGATGTCATGGGTTTCGTAGCTCCGGTGGTACTATACGCTAAGCTTTTGATTAAACAACTTTGGTTATGTGAATGCGATTGGGATGACTCGCCGCCTGACAGCATTGTTCGGTTGTGGCAGCGTTTTAGAGAGGAACTTCCTTTACTAAGAGAAATTAAAATACCACGTCATATAAACGTCGATAGAAATAGCGTCATCACGATCGTTGGGTTTGCAGACGCCAGCGAGAAGGCTTACGGGGGCGTTGTATATTTCCACGTCCAGAATAATGGTAGAAATTCGATTAGCCTCATTAGTTCTAAGTCGAGAGTCTCCCCCCGTAAGGTTGTCTCTCTGGCGCGCTTAGAGCTTTGTGCAATATTAGTACTCACCAAGCTTATTACCGCAATTATCAGCGCATGTAGGGATAGAGTTCACATAGAAAGGATATCTGCCTTTTCCGACTCCACCGTCGCCTTATGCTGGGTTCATTCTTCACCCCACCGTTGGGATACGTTTGTCGCGAACCGAGTGGCCAAGATACAAGACGAGTTAGGAACGCGGAACTTTTATCACGTGTCCGTTACGGAAAACCCAGCCGATTGTCTATCCCGTGGACTCACCCCGATGCAAATAATGGACCACCCGCTTTGGTTCCACGGACCTTCTTGGGTTCACTTGGATCCCTCGCAATGACCAATAACCGATTTCGAACCTTCGTCAGTGTCACTACCACCGGAAGAGAAGAGACACGCTCTAGTGGCAAACGTTTCTAGCGAGGTTTCTCCAATCATTGCTTTGGCGAACCGCTTGTCCTCTTGGTCGAAATTATTGCGTAGCGTAATTTACGTTTGTCGATTCGCGAAGCTTTTACCGTATCTGTCTATTGCTATTATTGCGTGAACTTCAACATGCACATTTCTCGGAAGAAATTACAAGATTACAATCGAATAGAGCTCGTGGTCGCGCATTTCAAAGCCTTAAACCATTTTTAAAGGATGGGATTGTATGGTTAGGTGGATGCTTGGCCAACTCGCAGTTGAGTTTCGACCAACGGCACCCTATAGATTTACCGCGTAAAGACCATATCATGAATTTATTAGTCGATTACCATCATAAATTGAATTCGCACGCTGGCCCCGACTTGCTGATGTCGATCTTGCGTCAGAATTATTGGATTCTTTCTGCACGTAATTTAATCCGCAATCGGGTGCACAGATGTATAGCTTGCTTTCGGACACGCCCCAAGCCGTCATTTCCGGAAATGGCGGAACTTAGATCTTGTCGAGTAATACAATCAGTAAAGCCCTTTACGCACACCGGGTCTGATTTCGCTGGTCCGTTTAAGGTCACGCTCACTCGCGGGCGTGGTATAAGATTCACAAAGGCTTACGTCGGAATTTTCGTATGTCTATCTACAAAGGCGGTGCATATAGATCTCGTTGGTGATCTAAGCACAGCAGGCTTTATGGGTGCATTTAAAAGATTTCTTTCCCGCCGTGGCCCTGTAAGTAAATTGTATTCGGATAACGGTACGAACTACGTCGGTGCAAAACGTATTTTATCAGAACTACATGAGCTCTTAGCTAGCAAGTGTTATAATTCGGAGTTCGCTCACATTCTAGCCAAGAACCGCATCGAGTGGTCTCTGAACGTCCCAGCCGCGAGTCATTTTGGGGGCAATTGGGAGATTAATATTAAGAGTCTAAGGAGTCACTTATACCGAGTAATAGGTGATCAAATTTTATCGTTCGAAGACCTAAGTACTGTGCTCGCTCAAATTGAGTGCGTAATGAATAGTCGCCCACTTTGTCGTACGTTGTCTAGTGACCTCTCGGAGCCGCTGGCTCTAACTCCAGCACATTTTTTGAATTTAACGCCTTTAAAGTATTTGCCCACGGTAGATATGGATGAGAACAGACTTAGCATTTTCGCACGCCACAAATTATTAGACCGGTTAGTGCAATCCTTTTCGAAACGATGGAGGATGGAATACTTGCATACTTTGCAGTCTCGGCAAAAATGGAACACAGCAACTGAGCATTTAACTGTAGGAACTGTGGTTGTGCTCACCAAAGAGAATACGCCGCCTCTCCATTGGCCATTAGGAATTGTCGAAGAGGTCTTTCCCGGTTCCAACGGAGTAATTAGGGTAGCTCGCGTTAAGACCACGGTTGGGTCTTACAAGCGTCCTCTTGTCCGTTTGTGCCCCTTGCCTCTTCCATAATTTAAATTAGCTTTCTAGATTAGAGATTGTAGTTGAATTTAGGTAATCTTAGCGTTAGTTAGTTATTTATCAGTTTGATCTTAACTCTAGTCGTTTTAGTTATTTTGAAGGAAATCCTTCAAGGGCGGGGGAGATGGTTGCGCGGAAAATCATTCGAATTTACTTATATTTGACGGTAGGCTTGCCAAATCGTTTATCCCTTTCCAAAAGATAACATTCATACCCTCCTATCGACACATCGGGTTGGTGGGGTGGGAGGGGAAAGAAGATGATTCTAGAATATCACGCGATCATCGCAACCGAAGGAATAAAAGGCACGCGCGGCCGACGCGCAGTCTCTCTTCCCGTCGCGCTCGTCGTTGGAACCACACCGCTTAAGACAATAGTGTCATAGAAGGGCTATTGCCCACGCGCACCGCTAGTATAATCGCTTTAGCCTGGAAGCAGTCGAGCTCCAGGAAACCCGCCTCACCTCGTGTGAGAAGTAGTCGTACACCGCACTCTCTCCCGACGCATAACTTGACAAGAAAACATCTCTGGGGCCCCAGAGAGTCCACCAGAGGTCACACCGCAGCAACATAGCGCCCAAGCCACATATAAGTAACACCCCGGTGAGTGAGCATTCCTTACTAGTTCCTGCTTGATATAATTGTGTTTAATAGTTAATCCGCTCCAATTTGATTTTCTCCTGATCAAGCAGGATTTCTTTCATAGATTTTGGCAAGCAATAGTTCGTTTTATGGAAGAGCGAGTGCATTGTATGGGAAACCGCGTACTGTAGTCGCCATTTTGTGTAAACGAAGAAGCATTTCGCATATACAGTCCATTTGAGTTAACATCTAGCGTAATAGGCTTAAGGCTCGGCCGGGGAATTGGACTTCGGTAACCTTAGGCTCGTCGCTCCACCAATTTTCATGATTTTCGGATAAAATATAGCTGAATCACTACTATCATCGTTCTTCAACTGCAACTTCATGAATATAAAGATATTCGTGAAGTTGCATCTCAATCAGTTCAGCCATCCCAAACTTGACCGAATTTGGAATGTCCGACAGACATCAAAAAACTTAATATAGAAATTTAATATAGAAAGTATATAAATCATTAGGGCTTAGGTCGGGGCTGTACGGCGGATGGTCTAATAATTCTATGTTTTCTTGCTCTAAAACTCTTTTGTTCTGTGTGCGGTGTGAGAACTCGCATTGCCATGATGGAGGATGATGAAACGACCTGTGGCAAACAAATGCTAGCATACCATTGTGCATTAACCGTTCTTTGTCCCTCAAGAGGAATAGTCGTAACATCACCATTTTTTTGCAACACTCCGTTAACGAACAATTTTTGTTGGCTTTAACTCCTTTTCGAACACCCAAACTCGTGACTGGTTTTTTGTTTCGGGTTCGTACGCGTATATCCAGGAACCTAATACGATGTTGTATACAGCATTTGAGGATCCTGCGTGGAATCTTTCGAGAGGTCTGACGCACCAAGTAACGCCGCTTTTTGCTTTTCACAGAGCGAATGCGGTATCGATCGAGAAAACAACTTTTTTACACCTAATTGTTCATGCAAGATTATTTCTAATCTCAAAATTCTAATTCAAAGTCTCAAAATCTCAAAATTCTAAGTCAAATTTTTAAATTCAATCATTGCCGAGGTATCAACCGAAACGGTTGGCAGCCGTTCAGTGACTTTATCTACTACTAGTGCATTTATATCAAAGTTAACATTACGATCTATCCGAGAATAAATTTTTTAATTTATATATCCCTGGGTAACTTTACAAGTACCTTCGATGCCTTTGACTACGGGACATGAAAGTGACCTATTTATTACTAAGCCTAAGCGCTGACAACATTGTCGCGTTATAAAGCTATTTTGGGCTTCGCTGTCCAGCAGTGCACGGACGCCTTGTTCGTTTCCACGCGAATCCCTAACCAAGATACGTGCCGTACCCAGTAACACGGTTGAAGAAGGTTGTGCTCCCATATTCGCCAATGAGCACAGAGCGGCATCACCAGGTCGACCGCTAGAATCGTTGACTTTAGTAGGGTTGAATTCCTTGTCCGCTTTACTTGACGCAGATATGTTGCTATTTTCGAAATGTAGCAACGTGTGATGTTTTCTGGCGCACTTGTTACACGCGGAACTAGAGGTGCATTTTGCAACTAAATGCTTATCGCTTAAACAACTCAGACATAAGTTATTCGTCCCTACTATTCTATAACGTTCGCTTGTTGAATGTTTACGAAAGGTCGCACAATTGTATAAATTACTGTGTTGTTTATCTTTACATAGGATACAGGCACTCTGCGGCGGTACCGGTGCAGCGGTTATGTACTTTAACGATCCTGCGGTTTTAGGTTATGGAGCCTGTCTACGATTGACACCTTTCCTAACCTCCTGTCTAACGTTCAAGGAGCGCTGCATCACTTTGATTTGGTCTCGCACATAGGATGCTAATGAATCAAAGGGGAGCATCTTAGAGCTACGATGCTCCATTTCAAACGCACGCCGTGTCGGGGTCTAGTTTCTTTAGTGCAATATGGAGAAACACCACGTCCATAAGGTCATTAAATTTCAAGTTTTTAAGTGCAGTCACCGATGCCACAAATTTATCTAAAAACTGCTCTAAGCCGTTGATGTTCGCTCGCAATATTTCCACTGACCTCATCTGACACTGGCCTCAGGTTCAGGTAACAAGGAGAGTAGCGTAAATCAACTTTGTAGACGACTTCAAAAAAGGAGTACTATATTCGAATAATTTTTTTATGTATGTTCACCGTTTTCGCAGTCAATTGTGAATTTGATGATTAACTTCCCACTTCGAAAGTTAATAATTATCAAAATTAGGAAGTCATAGATTTCCGTAAGTATTTGAGAATTCGATATAGAGTTTTATCAGACCTCCAAATTTTGAGGTCCTAGCTGTTCCAAATATTAACGACAGGACGCCGTGTGCATGCGTATGTGTGTGTGTGTGTGTGTGTGTGTGTGTGTGGTGTGTGTGTGTGTGTGTGCGTGCGTGCGTGTGTGTGTGTGTGTGTGTGTGTGTGTGTGTGTGTGTGTGTGTGTGTGTGTGTGTGTGGGTGTGTGCGCGTGCGTGCGTGCGTGTGTGTGTGTGTGTGTGTGTGTGTGTGTGTGTGTGTGTGTGTGTGTCGTGCGCGTGTGTGTGTGTGTGTGTGTGTGTGTGTGTGTGTGTGTGTGTGTGTGTAAATAAGATTTTATCGTAATATATTTTTGAAGGTGTTAACCGATCGAAATGAGTGATACGGCGTTTGAAATTGGTCATTGAGACTTCAATCTGATTAGATTTTGAAGTAAATTGATCGAGCCGTTTTAAAGATAAATAAAAAAACTATTTGCAAATTTTTAAAAAAAAACATTCATAATATTTCACTGTTCAACACCAGTCATCAAAGATACTTGTTGTCCTTTAAAATTTTCGTCAAATGGCGCCAATCAAGTCAAAATCTAATAACGTGTTCAAAAATTATAGCTACTTAAAATGTTTAAATAATCGTTATTTTTGATATAACTTTTAAATTATTCGATCTATTGAACCAAAACGTTCAAAAGTTATAGCCAATATTTAATATTAATAGCAATTGGAAGATTTTCGAGCGTTTCCAGCTCAAAAAAAAACGGAAAGTTTCATGGTGAACTTAGGGCTCAACCGCTTTTCAGATTTTTTTTTATTAAATAGGTAATAATTTAGTGGCATCTCCTTGTGTAATTTAGAGAAAAATTCCGCCCCCTAAGAGTGGCCAAATATTAATAACAATAACAAAGTCTTAAAATTGAAAAAATATTGAGATTTAGACTTTCTGCTATAGTCCACTTAGAAGTGTAAAAAATTTACTTTTATTAAAAATTAAAGTTGATTTCCGGGGACTGAAAAGAATAAAATAATTTCATATCTGAAGAAGAGGCTTTAATACTGAAATATTAAATCTGGTACTGAAATATTAAAATACTGTGACATTAATAATGAAAAATTGACAGTAAATGACATTGTAATTTTAAGTATAGGTAATAGTGATAAAAATATGTATATATAAATTCTCCAATATTTGCATAGCTTTAAGAAGTTAAGTAATCTTCTTTTATTTTTTTTTGACAAAAATACATTAATTTAATTATCTGACAAACGAGTTGTAAACTGATAATATGAATTAAATTTAATGCTTTTAATTTCTAAAAAATATTTGTAATAAATATTTATGCAGTATATATATAAAAAACAATTTTTAACGGTCGAAAATATTAAGAAATTTTTAAAAAGGTCACCTATTATAATTAATGAAACAGAAACAAAGGAAAATAAATGCAACAAATTATTTAGAAAAGGCACTATAACTTATTATTTTCATATTATGTCTCAAAAACAAACAAAGAACATTCCGATGCAATGTAATAATATCCTAAGTCCTAACCATATACCCAAAAAAGGCACAATACCTTTCTATTTTCGTAATATTACCAAAAACAAAAAATAAATACTCTAAGTCGAGATGGTAACGTAGACATTCAAAATACGCTAAATTATTTTCAAAGTAACAAGGACATGTTTTTTCAAAGCAAATAGCAAGTGCTTTACACTTTTTCACCAGAATATACATGGATTGCTCTCCAAAAGAGAACTAATAGAAATGATCCTTTTGGAGATAAAAAACGATATTAGTCCCGACGTAATGTGTTTCACAGAAACATTTGTGAAAACAGGTGAAGAAAAAAATATACTCATAAATGATTATGAATTAGCCACATCATTTTCAAGATCATCTAAAAGAGGTAGTTGTATATTATTAAAAAAAGGTCTTGATTATAAGAAAATTGAATACTTCGATGCTCTTGCTATGACTTACCACTTTGAGTGTTGTGCAATAAATCTTATTAATAATAATTTAATTATTGTTTGCATATATAGAATTCCGTCAAAAGCAAAAAGTCATTTAGAATATTTTTTTGATAAATTTGACTCACTTATTAATAAATATATAATAAAACATTCAAAAAAGAAGATAATTATTAATGGGGACAGGAATATTAATATACTTGAATCTAGTCATTACGCCATATGTCTTAAGGACATTGTGAAAAAATATAACCTTCATTTTGATATAAAACAACCAACTAGAGGCAAATCGTGCCTTGATCTTATTATTAGTAACATTGACGACGCAATTAGATCTGTGCGTTCACTATGGTTGTCAGATCATGATACTGCACAGGTACTAAAGTTTATTGAAAAAAATAACAAGAAAATCACACCAAAATTAATATATTCATTCGTTCTACATTATTCCGTAGAAAATATAGACAGATTTAAAAAAATATTTAAAATGTGTTTCATTTTGTGATGTGTATAATCAGTCCGATTTAAATAAAGCGTTTGACGAATTCTTTAGCCTGTTCACATTACTCTATAAACTATGTTTTCCTAAAATAAGAGTAAAAACTAAAACATTTACCAAACTAACATGGATATCCAAAGGCTTAAAAAAAGTTGTAGAACTAAACCTAAACTTCGGTACAAGTTCTATATGACGAGAAAAAATGTTGATCGAACTAAATATATAAAATACGATAAACTGTTAAAAATGTATAAACATTGCAAAAAGAACAACAAACAATAAATTTGTAGTAAACAGTAAAAATATATGTAGAGCTACTTGGGAAATTATTAAAAATGAGATAAATTATGCACATACTAAAAACTACATAAATAATATTATATATAATGGAAAGACGGTAACGGAACCTGCTGAAATAGTATCTATTATAAATAACTATTTCATTAGCGCAACAAATCAGATAAATTATAAAATAGAAAATACAACTGACATGAAAGTACCTCAATCTATTTTTCTAACTTCTATAAATGAAAATATTATCAAAAAGATAATAATGTCTTTAAATAACACAAAATCTGAGGGTTATGATTCCATATGTACTAAAATAATTACATATTGTAAGAATGAAACAAGTGAAATATTAGCATTCCTGATTAATCTCTCACTAGAGTCAGGGGTTTTTCCTGAAAAATTAAAACTTAATATAATAAAACCGTTACACAAGAAAGGGGATAAAAGTGATATAACCAACTATCGACCAATTGCACTAGTCCCAGTCCTCTCAAAAATATTCGAAAAGGTTATGCATTGCCATCTTACTTCCTTTTTTAGTAAATTTAATGTAATAAAACAAAATCAACATGGTTTCCAAAAAAAATCCACAGCACATGCTGCATTCACATAAGTAAAGGAAGTATTGCAAAATGTAAATGAAAGCAACTATACAACAGTACTATTTATTGACATGTCTAAAGCCTTCGATCGCGTCTCACATGATCAACTACTGACCAAACTAGAGGCTAATGGAATAAGGGGACCTGCTCTAAGTTGGATAGAAAGCTATTTAAAAATAGGTATCAGTATGTAGAAATAACACAGTTAAATTCTAAAAGCATAGCTCAGGTGTATAGATCCGAATTCAAAAATAATAATGTTGGTGTTCCCCAAGGTAGTGTACTCGGACCATTGTTGTTTATTTTATACATAAATGATTTACCTGACATCTCAAACTATAAAACTACTTTATTTGCAGATGACATATCGATGACTATAATGACTAGTAAAAAAACTCACTAGATCAACATAAAACGGACATTTTAAATACAATTAATTCAGTAAATAAATGGCTTAATAAAAATAATCTACACATTAATTTAATTAAAACAAATATTTATTTTAATAACTTAAGCTCTGACATTAATATTGAATATAATGGACAACTTCTGCAGAACGCTACTAGTACGTCATTTTAGGTTTAATTATAGACTCGAACCTGAATTGGAAAGAACATATACATAAATTGTGTAACAAAATTAACAGATTTGTGTACGCGTTACATAAATTGACAAAAATAGCAAACAAAAATACAGCGGTCACAGCGTATTTCGCATATGTAGAATCTGTTATCAGATACGGACTTTTAATGTGGGGTAATGGCACAGACTCTCAAAAAAGTATTTTTAGCACAAAAACGCTGTATTAGATATAACGTCCCAGCAGACACATCATGTAAGCCTTACTTTAAGAGTTTAAACATACTTCCTTTTCCCTGACTCTATATATTTGAGGTAGGCAAATTTGTAATGCAAAACAAGCACTTATTCTTACAAACTAAAGATGCAACAAAAATAAATTTACGGAACCCACATAAATTAGTACTTGACACAATTCCAAAAAGTAAGCGCTTTCAAAAAAATAGCTATGCAATGTGTAACACGATATATAACAAAATACCCTCACATATTAAGCAATTACCTTATAATAAGTTTAAAATGTCATTTCGACGATGGCTAGTAGATAAAGCATTTTGTACAGTAAATGAGTTTTTTAATTGTAGTGACTAAGTAGTTTTATCGTTAATTAAAAATCGATTCATTAATTAATTAATTTATATATATGAATTTATTTATTTATAAAGATTGTAAAATGATTTTTTAGTTTGTTTATATAGATGAAATTTAGTAATTGATTTTATTATAAAAACTTTTGAATATTTGCATGCTGTTGAACAGCTAAATAGGTTTTCTTAACACAATATCAGTATAACGTCAATAAGAAAACATTTTGTACCTATTTAGTTGCAAATAAAGAATGTGAATTTGAATTTAATTCTTCTCTACAATAAATGTTAGCACAAGATTAAAAGATGAAAATAAGATAATTTCTTACCTATTAGAGTCATGTTCAAAATCATTTTAATTATGTTTCAAGAACGAATGGGTCTGCTAGGCTGGGGAACGACCATGCTCTCACAGAATACCAGCGTTGCGTTTTTTACTTCTCAGGGGTGGTAACTCATTTGTATTTTTATTTGTATAAAGAAGCCTGTATGGCTACGCGCGAGTGTATGTGGAGTAATGAATGATATAATGGATGAAGAACGCGATATGATGTATGATAGAGGAATAGATGTTGTATACCGCATACTAATTTGGTGTGCGGTATACATGCAGCGATATCAAGCGGGCATGCTAGGGAGTAGGTATCATCCCTTCTTATAGAATCGGCCAATGTGTGAAAGAGTAAGAATGTATATGCCCTAGACTGCTACGAATACGAATGAAACGCCCCAGACATGTCTAAGTCCACTTATATCCGAGATCAGTTTCGGGTAACGGGTAAGGACACCATCCTTACCCGATTTAGTTAAATGTAAGGGAAATGAAAACATTATTATCACTGAAATCGTATTAATAAGACAACACAAGTTGTATATACGCTTGAGCTTGTCGCCACTATGATGTGTTGACGAACATCATTCACCTTTTTGTAATTTAGTTGCGTGGGGAACTTCGTACATGAATGTATGATAGTATACATTATATATATATATATATATATATATATATATATATATATATATATAAAAAATACGCTTTTGTTCTACGTTAACAATCTTTTCAAGCAATGTAATGTGAGTGTATGTAATATCGTTGTGCATTGTGAGTATTTTTATAATACGGCAAGATGAGGCGACATCCGTTTTGGAAATAATCGAGCGCTAATTCATTTCTATAGTCTATTATTCTATTCTGTGACTGTTATGCTAGGAGATTTTAATGGAAGCTGTTGGGGTGAAGAGGCTTGGTTATGAAAGCATATTGGGAATGTTTAGTGATGAAAGTATAAATGAAAATGGTGAAAACCTCCTCACCGTATGTGCGGAATAGAATATTTTTGCGAAAAACACTTTCTTTCGCCACAAAAGTATTCACATGTACACTTGGAAAAGTGGTGACGATGAACGCATGACAGATTTCATAATTGTGGATGAAAGAATGAGGAGCGCAGCAAACCCTTGTGTATCTTAACACAAGGGTTTACCGGGGGTCCATAGTAAGAACGAATCATTATTTGGTTTTATGCCAAATTAATGATCTACTCAGACGTTGGCATCATCGGACATTTGTGACTTCCATTGCGTTACAGCGTATTAGAACAGAAAGATTACAAGATGAAGATGAGAAAAAGAAGTACAAATGTAAACTGAAAGAAAATTTAAGTGGTTTGGATGAATTAGGTATAAATAATATACCTCTCTATCACCGAGAGGTCAATCGACGGATTCAACTCGGCTGGGCAGCGTTCGGGAAATTACGACACATCTTCTCGTCAGGTATACCTCAATCTCTGAAAACTAAAGTGTACAACCAGTGCGTGTTGCCAGTAATGACTTACGGATCAGAGACGTGGTCCTTCACTGCTGGCCGTATGAGGACGCTCAAGGTCGTTTAGCGAGCTATGGAAAGGGCTATGCTCGGAGTTTCTCTGCGTGATAGACTCAGAAATGAGGATATCCGCAGTAAAACCAGAGTGACCGACATAGCCCAACGGATTAGTAAGCTGAAGTGGCAATGGGCCGGCCATATAGCTCGATGAACCGATAACCGATGGGGAAGAAAGGTTCTCGAGTGGCAGCCTCGTACCGGTAGGCGTAGTGTAGGGCGACCCCCCACTAGATGGAGTGACGACCTGGTAAGACATGCAGGAAGTCGATGGATGCAGGTGGCTCAGGACCGTGCTTTGTGGCATTGCTTGGGGGAGGCCTATGTTCAGCAGTGGACTTGTGAAGGGCTGTAATGATGATGATGATGATGATGGATGAATTATGTAAGAATTAGTTAGATTTGGAGAATGTATAGCAAAATGTTAAGAAAGGTTTAATGGGTGCAGCTACCGAAGTATGTGGTGGTATTAAGAGAACGAATGAAAGGATATCCGTTAAATACGTTATGGTGGGATGGTGAGGTACATATGGAAGTGGAAGCAAATAAGATAGCATGGCTAGATTTACTAATAACAAAAGCAGATTATTCTGGCAGTACGAATAATGACATTAAAAAAGGCAGTCTTTATACATCTAAATAAGAGAGTAAAAGAAGTAGTTGAAAGGAAAAAGCAAGAAAGAACGAATAAGAATGAAATCGTGTTTTTATGAGGGGTATGGGAACTGAAGCGGACTAGACTGTTGCAAAGCCGGGATATTCATAATATATGTATTAAAAAGGGTCGCAGCAGAACTGTAAAAACTACAATGGTATCAGCCTTCTTAGAATTGTGGAAACTGTATGATAAGGTACTAATTGGAAGGGTGACATGATCGCCGAGAAGTTTTTGCCAAAAACCAGGCAAAAGGCTTAAGAGAGAGTGGATAGGGATGTGCTATGGCATACACTAAACTTATTTGGGTTGAACGCTGGCTTGATACAGGCATTGGAGTCTATTTATAGGGAGTCTAGTGCTTGTGTTAAAATCTACGGGGTCTACTCGGACTTGTTTGGCATCCATAAACGTGTCAGACAGTTAGCACTAGTGTTAAACAAATCAAAGTCAAACTCATTGGCTAGCTTATTGAAATTATTGCTCGCTCGCCATATAAATATATTTTGCCTGTAATTTGTAGATGAAAACGGGAGACTTAAAATTTTGTTGTATCTAAGAGGTTTGGCAGGACAGCTAACATGTAGTTGAGATAAAAGCTCAGGACAGTCAATAGCACTACAAGCTATTTTTAACAGAAAAGTGGGGTCAGCAATCTCACGACACATGGCAAGAGGAAGAAGGTGATGTTTTTTTATAATAACTAATATAATTATCTGAGGTATAGCGATAGTCATTGGTTCTATAACAGAGGTAACGCATAAACTTACTTTGGATATTTTCAAGTCGGGCAATATATGTTGCATACCTGGGGTTCCAGATTTTAGATGCGTACTCCAAATTACTTCTTACAAGAGAACAATATAGGATCTTTAGAGTTTTAGCTTTAGTGAAGTCCCTAGAGCTACGCATCAAAAATCCAAGAGCTTTCGTAGATTTGATTATAAAGCTTCCTAAGTGAACGTCAAATATCAATTTGGAATATCAATTTGGAATCATGAAGAACACCGATAAGATTAAGAAAGATTTACTGAAAACGGAGCATTCTATAGTAGGTGTAGATATCTTTTGATCACAGCAACTACTCACCATCAGGTGGAACGTGTGCTCGTTTATCACTTTTTGCTATAAAAAAGTTATACATTATTTTTCCACACACACTATATTAAAAACAAGATAAAGAGCAGTTGTAACACAGGGTTAATACTGATTTAATCACAACCGAAAACAATAAAACGGCTATAAAAATTTTAATTGCTGAGGTATAACGGGTTTAGTGGTTTAGACAAACATAGCTAGAGTACGTGTGTGTTTGAGTAAAACATTTTGCGAGGACACATGAAGTCCGCCAGTACGCACTGGAGCAGTGCAGTGGACTATAGAATAGAATTTACTATATTTTTATTCTTTATACTATATTACATATAATTCTTATTGAAAGTAATTTTTTACTTACCACTACACTGGTTCAGAAAAAACTGGCCTAGGAAAAACCAGCAAGAAAACCAGCGCGACTTTTTTTAATGTAAATAGAACTAGTTTATCCATAACGCTTTCAAAAATTAAGGTAGGCCTGTGCTTAGCTGTGGTGCATGTATAGACTGTGACTCAGATTGTGCCCTTACTTTACTCAAAGTTAGGTAATTGAAAAAATATACAATAATTAAGTTTGTTTTACGAAGATGCTGTTAAACTATAAAACTTTTAACGAGCTGATTTAAATTAATTTTAATTAACCCAATTAATGTTCAATGGCTTTAGAATTCTTATTTATTTGCTTTTCGTTTTCTTTTTTCTTCTTTTCTCAATGAAAATTAATTGATTTTACATCTTACTGTTTGACCGCCGCATTTAAAATAATCCTCCTCTCCATTTCTATCCGTAGGCGTCGTAAGGGGCGGCTGTAGAAAATACAAGAAAGATGTTATATCATACCATTCAGTACCGTAGCAGATCGGCGACGTCCAAGTTGGTATACGTCTGATATTGTGATCGTCAATCTGCCTGCCAAGCGTATCAAATAAGGCATAATCCTCTCTAAAATAGGCATGCCCAGCAGTGGAATTTAAGAACTGAAAGATAAGTATAATAGTAATAATGTTGTCCAAGTCAAATCTTGGTCCCGGCGACTAGTCTCAACGGATAATAGCCATCTGTGCAGGAGATTAAAGTGTCCAAATTAATGCACGAGCACAGGAGCACTCTATTCCCTCAGTGTCATAGTTCGATGGGACGGTAATCCGACATGACTGATGAGAACTTAGGCGCAGAATGTACGATTTTACTTACTTTTCAGGGTACGGGGTTAAAACAACCACAACTTGCTGATTCCGGACTGCTACTGAAAATTTCTGGACAGGAAACTTCATTAACGGATTTCGACCCGACCCGAGATTTGAACGCGGAAACCCATGATCAGCGACCGCATTTACGATAACTACACCAACGAGGCTGACAAAGTAAGGAGAAATATATACCTGATGTGAATAACTGGATCGGTGATGGGAAAAAGCCGTAAGCTTGCGACACCTGTTAATACAATCACCTGTCTATTCACCAACTATAGCAAAGATAGTTAATCCTACCCGCATTGAGAGAGTTCATATGCAACCCGCAAATGAGCATACAGTTCCCTTGACTGGTTCATAGATATGTACATTTATCTTCGAAGAATCAAAATGGAGATGCGTTGTCAGGCCTGAGGACTAAGATGAAATGCCTCATATCTAGTGAAAAGGGTGTCCGGTTTTCCACAGTCACCATTCGAAACACAGTCGTATATTGTATATTTTATGCCCAATATATATTATGAAGTAAAACCAGTATACGTTACAAATATCAATTCAGGTTGTGTTACTATTGCTAAAAAATAAACAAATATTAAATTTTTTGCCAAAAAATGTAAATCTATGTCTATAGATTTGACATATTTAACAACAAAAAAATAACAGTTTTCCTGTCCGAGAAAAAGACACAAGAGTTAAACAATTGAAATGTTCATATATGATTCCATGGGACAGTGAAAGGTTTAAAGTTAATGTGGAGAAGGAGCGTATAAAGATAAAGTTTGTAAATAACATATTATGTAACACAAACCCTAAAGCAAATATAATAAAATATCCATTGTAAACATTCATGTCAATCACATATAAGTCCAACTGCAAAGAATTATTAACCCTTATAAAATTACTTCGTTTTAATTAACATAAAATTGTTGCAAAGTAATTTTCAATTGTTGACAAATGTGAAAATCAATCATTGGTGCAGATGAAAAGAATGTATTTTTATGAAAAAGAGCTTCGAGATATTTTCCCATTTATGTATTGAACTTCACACCTAATCCATTAACTTCAGATAAAAGAAGAGTCTATTACATCAGCTCCGATCCTGCCAATTACTTTAGACACTTCAGTGTTGAGTGAAAATAAATTAAAAGTTCTACCGAAAGCCTGTTCATTCTTACTTCCATGGACCGAACACAGCTGTTCGCTAGTTATGGAACATATTTTCTTTGTTTTAGGCTTAGCAAATTTATATTCGAATAAATATAATATTACATATATTGCATTTATTCGGATATAAATGTATTATACACTGTAATATAGAGGAAAACACAATATTTTATGGGAATTTTTCTTAGCCTAACCTTATTCATCACCACTCATTTTCCTTTATAACATACTCGAGGATGATGAGAATGTTGATATAAGTATTTTTGTACGCTAATGATACTATAAAAGTT
This sequence comes from Parnassius apollo, assembly GCA_907164705.1. Taxonomy (NCBI): domain Eukaryota; kingdom Metazoa; phylum Arthropoda; class Insecta; order Lepidoptera; family Papilionidae; genus Parnassius; species Parnassius apollo. The sequence continues at coordinate 31,165 of CAJQZP010001133.1, read as the reverse complement.
GCTTGATTGCACTTGCTACTTCGTACTGTGTAACAGGTGGATAGAGGAACTGGAGCTTTTTTCAATGCAAGTATGGATTGAACGTTTGATGTCGTTAGAATTCATACGGACCGCTATTCAATTGTATTTCAACTCAGTAGAAACTTTTGTCAATAGAATTAATGCCCCTACAGCATTTTATCTACATATTACTTTGGACAAATCTAGATCTTAAAAAGAAAATTTTACATGCTACATATTATTTTTAACCATAAAACTGCTTACGAGACCTTCATTTATGCTAGAGTAAGGCGTTGGAGTCAGTTTAGTGTCTAAATAAGTGAAATATGTCCAAAGTGCAGGCTAAATTTTACCCATGTGGTTAAATGGAAATCACTTTTACGTGGTAGAGCCATGCTGCAGCTCTAACATTGGTAGAGCTCGACCAAGGACCACGCTCTCACATAATACCAGCGTAAAATAGCAGCTTAACGCTACTCTGTTTCGTATGGTAAGTATAGAGAACCGGAGACACTTTTTAGTGGAAATGAGGCATTCCATCTTAATCCTCAGGGATGACAACGCATCTGCGTTTTGATTCGTAATCGAGGATAGATATCTAGTGTGTGGGTCACAGTAACCACTTAACATTAGATGAACTGTGTGCTCGTTTGTCACCTTTACCCTATAAAAAATAAGTAAGAGTTTCCGACCTAATAAAGATATGACATTTTTTATTAAAAAATATTTTAATTTTTCTACATATTCTCCTTGTAACTCTACATACTTCTCCCAGAGATGCTCCCATCTCTCTAACCCGTCCTAGTACTCGCCGTTTTTCTCTGCAAAATATGTTAACGAGGTTGATTGCCTCCTTATTTGACGAAAATCTCTATCCTCAGAGTGCAATTTTTATTTGAGAGAAAAACAGGAGATGAAAATCGCTTGGGACTAGATCTGATGAGTAAGGCGGATGACCAAGCAGTTCAAACCGTAGTTCGTGAATTTTCGCTATGACAACCGCTGACGTATGAAACGGCGCGTTTCAAACAAGACGTTGTGAAAAAAGATTTTCTTTTTCTGCGAATGTTATTTCGTGTAATGTGCAGTAATATTTTTTCCTTTTCGAAGATAATCGATTAAGATAACTCCATGACTATCCCAAAAAACGGTCGCTATCACTTTCCAAGCTGGTGAGTCAGTTTTTGCTTTTTTGGTGCCGTTTCCCTCTTTTTAGTCCACTGTTTTGACTGTAGTTTTGTTTCGGGCGTATATCCAAGCTTGATCTGCACTAACCCGAGCAAACGTGGCACACAACGCTCTGACAGATATGTCATGCATAAATCTTGATTAAATACGTGACAAACACGTTCTATGGATATTTTCATAACCTCTGCTATTTATCTCAAGTCTTCTTGCATCGTGTGGTGAACTAAAGCTATTTTATCATCAGCAGTTGCAGTTTTTGGACATCCCAAAGATTCAACGTTTCCCAAGCTCTCAAGGTCACGTTTGAATTCATTCAAAATATCACTGTGGTAAATGACAATACACAGTCCCCATACTTAGAGTCCAACTCGTCTTTGATTCGCGTTGACATAGTGCCTTTTAAAAACAAAAAAAAAATTATAACAGCACAATACTCAATTTTTTGATTTTAACAAAAACCCTTACGTTGACTCTCACAAATGACTGCAAGTAACAACTACGCGTCCAAACGACTGAAATTTTGGAGCGTAACTGTCAAAAATGCACAACTAAATTAACTAGCTTTTATTAACGAGTGCTGCTATCTTCAACGGGAAGATTTGGTTGGAAACTTCTCAGACCATCTTGGTACAATATTTTGGCCCTGAGAGGAAAGGGGAGATCTGCCGCCGGGCAAGATGATTAGTCTGCGGACTGGCCAACGCTCTGTGCGGTACATAGCTATTCTATATATAGCGCAGTACTTTGGAACTTTGATAGTGTGATTCAAGCATCGGCGCGACGACAGCGCTGTTACAATACCATTGTGAACAATAAGATTCCGTTAAAAACGGTCAATTGCGGTTTAAACGGTCAAAGTCCAAAGTCATTAAAAAGGTCAAATTATACTCCCTGATTACGCTGATTTACAAAAGGCTTCTATAACTATTGATTTATTTATAAAGTAAGGGTCCACTTGATGGTAAGTGAATACTGAGGCCCATCAATATCTACGTCTATCCTCCATTAAGACTTAAAATGCAGATGCGTTGAAAAACAAAAAATAAGGTCTTACAAGTTGTGTTTTATCTTTTATTTAAGTTTAAAAATCCCTTTAAATATTCCTCTTTTTCGCTTTAGTAAATATAGTTAGTTCATATATTATACTATTTGTTACTTTTTCTTATTATTCAATGTGTTATATCATGTAATACGACTGAAATTAAAATGGAAATGCAACGCTATATGCAACGCAAATTTAATTGCATAAAATTCAATTGCTATTCCAAGTAATTAGTGAAGAACAAATTTTAGCTTATTAAAACTTTTCTCAAGCTCGGTATTGCGCTGTGAGAAGATAAAGTAAGGTTTTTAATTCATTTGCTGTTAGTCACAATTTTTCAGTAAAAGTTTTTTTATGAAATTAAGATGACAAACGAGCACAAGTTCCACCTGATAATAAATGTATGACATATCATATCATATATAATAGACGTAATCGACTATGGACCATAGTCCATAGTCGATTATGTCTATTCTCGATTAAGAATCAATCCTGTTGTCACCTATGGGAACGTAGATAGAACGATTTTCATCCATTTGAAAGGGTCACCTATTCTATACCCTTGCCATAAAAGCACATCAGTATTAAGCATTGTATTTGTGTAGTGGGTAGTGTAATATTAACGGCTATTTTATAAATTATACTTGTAACTATAATGTCATCTTGGCGGGCAGTTGCCCAATCGCCGCTTGTGTTTACATAAATTCGTTTTAGTAGTCTCGCGTTTTTTCAAAATCTAACGGTCATTTTGTATTTTTCATTTTGGTAGCGCAACAAATTCCTTAGTTAACAGTGCGAGTTCTTATATTGCTATCGATGCACTTTAGTCTTATAATTCAACGTTAAGCACGTACCAGGGAGTTAAAAAAATTATGATTACCCAGGGAAAAATATCTGTTCAGTCTTTTTAGGTATTGAAATGTAAGAAAAGGTATCAATGAAGGAGACGTGTTACTTATTCTCGATCTCTTAATATAATTCTCTTTATTGTACACTTAACACAAATATGTAGCCGTAGAAGGAAAAGGGGAGATCTTCCGCCGGGCAAGGTGTTCTGCCCGGGGAGTAGCGGCCAACACTCCGTGTGATAGTTCGGAGATGTTCTATATATACTGTTTATGATTCGGAATGTTGATAGCGTGATTTAGGCTTCGGTATGTTTCGCTTGCAGCGCGGGGACAGCGCCGCCACAAATATATAATTTCTTTGGGTCTACACTACACCTCCCACCGACAAAAATATAAATAAAGAAATTAAAACATTTGCTTTCATTAACATATAAAAATAAATATAAAACTTTAGTCTAATAAAAATATAAATAACAAATGTCAAAATAGGTACTTATATTCTATGGGTAGGTCGGGTACAAAAATATTAAAAAATGAATACATTTTTTTAAAACTTATTGTTATAAAAGTTATATTTATTATGAATATAATTTACAAAAATGCATGTAATCTTATTATATATTATTTTCTACAAGCAAGGCCACTTCCTATCAGGTACAATGTAAGTTAATGTAATTTAAAAAAAAAACACATCATGCAAATAAGGTTGAAATTTATAAAGAAATAATAAGTATTTTTACGACTCATTTGCAAAGTGAACAAAGAAATATATCAAGTAAACAGACAAGAGCATTAGTCTACTCAGCAAAGCTGATATTGCAGAAGGGGAATACTTAAGGTGCAATACGCCCGCCAATGTTATTCAAATCACTGATTGAAGTGCGATTCATCCCTCTTATAGCCACACTTCCCGCAATATATTTAAAGCACCGACAGCAGTTGTATATCTTTATATTCATATAATATATAAAAATCCCTGTCCGATCCGTGGTAGAGCTATTAGGTATGATGATATAATTCTGTTTACTTAATACTCGTCAGAGGATAATTAAAAAGATACCCACAAACATTAAATAAAATTAAAGTAAATGGTCAAATTTACATGGCACCACAGGTCTTTGGTGTAAAAAATACACATTTTTTTATTTCATCTTCTTTTTATTTAAATTTAAAAAAATTGTAAAAAATATGATTTATAAACTCTGGTGATTAGGTTTTATAAGTAAGATGTAGTTTTCAAACCACTGTAACATTCTTTACATTGTTACCTCTATATGTTGTAAAAAACATTTCATTGTCTTAAGTTTAGCTTCAAAAACTCCCGAAAACAACAGGAAAGGACATTACTTAGCGCCCATACATTGTTCGTCCTGGAACCAAAAGCATCGGAAAATTGTGTGTTTTATTGTCGATCATTACTGAATTCCTATACGATCTTATAAGATTTTATAGCGGACTAGCTGCAGAAAAAATATATTTCAAATTCATCAGATTTTGAGGTTATAATAGAACTAACACTATTATAGTTTTTATTATTTGGTGTGATTTTTAAAAAACTGGAAAGCAATATCGTGTTACATTTAACAATTTTAGTAAATTCTTTCAACAACATAAAACCACAAGCAGAGCCGCAATTAACACAAAATACACTTTTAATTGAATATGAGTAACAAAGAGAATATAAACTCCCTTAGTAAAAGTAAATGTATGAAAGGGCGCCAAACTATTCAACCAACATCAAGACATAAAATTAATTTTTAGAACAACAGTGCTAATAACATAGGCGAATTATACTAGTTCTGTAAATGTCTGTCCTCGGATAATTTTATCGATATAATGTTTATCGATTTATTGTTTATCGTAAATTTTATATTAAAAATATTTATTATCATAAACTCGTAAGTGATCGTTTAGTTAGAAGTAAGCCACACGCTTTTCGAAGCTATCATTATAAAACCTGATCATGATGAAATAATTAGGTTTTGTTCACTTCAGCATTATTCTACCTACCTATTTATTTTTGAGTTTGACCTAATTTATTAGGTAAAGTAGGTATTTTAAATTATACTTTTAGGTAATAGCAAAAATAAATGGTGGTTGATTGTTTTTTATTATAGTTTCCATTTGCAAATTATTCGAAATAAATTCAAAATGTGATTCAGATTAAAAAATATGCAACTGTTCATTAAAATTTCAAAAGATCGATTATAATCGATTGGGCGTCCCTAGTAATTTTTATACACCACATGACGTTTGGTGAAGATGGCGACAATTACTTGGCGAATACTTTTTTAATGTTCATTTTGGCATGCAGCTAGTCCGTGTTATAAAATTATTTGCAACAAATATAATAAAGCAGATAATCGCACCTGCAATTCCCCTGGTGTTGCGGTTGATCATGGGCGGCGGTAGTCACTTAACATCAGGTGAGCCACATGCTCGTTTGCCCCCCTCTTCTATAAAAAAAAAAAAAAAAAATTAATTATCGTGTATGTCCGATGTTTTAATTGCACAGGGCGATTTTAGACATTGTCCTTTCGGAGTTAATTTTGAGAGAAAATTTTTGCAAAATATTTCTCTCAGAATTAACTCCAGACCTCTTATATTACATTGTAAATATAATAATTATTAATGCCTCATTCACAGCGCCACCTAAGACAAGATTTTTATATTAAATTTTTTGTTTGTATAGTATATGCGTTACATACGAGTACACAGTCTACCTGATGGATTTGATGCTATGATCCGTTGAGACATAAGTTTTGCCCTATACCCATCATTATCATCATCATCATTACAGCCCTTCACAAGTCCACTGCTGAACATAGGCCTCCCACAAGGTATGCCACAAAGCACAAGGCCCAATATCCCTGAGAACTAAAATGGAATGCCTCATTTCCAATAAAAGGCATATCTGGTTCTCTTTTACTCGCTATACGATATACAGCAGGATTAAGCTACTATTTTACGCTGTATTCTGTGAGGGCGTGGTACTACCCCGTTCACTGTAAGTGCCGTACGCGAGAGATTCCGTCTAAGTCATTTTACGAAAACTTATACTCGTAGAATAACAGTACCGTGTTTCCGTCTGTTGTAGTAGTTCTTCTAGTGCAAGCAAGGAAGTTCGTGTTGCTGAGACGCTGCGCTGTGTTGTGTCAGCAAGGGTGGTGTTGCTGTTCGTTTGCATACCTTGGTGTCATCATGTGATTAAGCCCCTAACGTTACACTACTGTGTAATTATGGTGTAAACATATTACGGTATGAACGAACTATAATTACCTTATATTGAATGTATAGTACAATACGCTGTTTTATTATTGATAATGATAAATTACGCAAGACGTGAGCAAGTTGAACATCCGATCTCAAACTATTATTATTTTCACAATTACACAATTAACCTCCTGATGTATTTCCGGCAAATATTTTTCTATATTTATTCACCAGTATGTGATTACAGGCGGTTAAAAATAAACGACAGTATCCAGACAGAGATGTTTGCCGCTCTAAAATTTAAAAAAATAATAATAAAATAATATACTTAATTGATAAATTCAGAAAGCAAAAGTAAAAAAAAATACAGCAAACTTTCAGACGTATTCTATGCATTCAGTATAAAAATAATGAAAGTCTTTTATTCCTATTTGGCTGTTTTATGTGACGACGAAAGATAAATATATTTTATTTTCTAAGTCCAATGTTTTTATCTTAGAAAATAAAGATCAACTACCGATGAAAAGGACGTACATATTAAACTGAGCGAAAAACTGAAGGTTAAATGTTCTGTTTTCTAAATGTGACAAGGACAATGGGAAACAAGACAAGAATTATTGTTTTAGTTTTAGATTATTATAATAATACCTGAATAGCGAAATTACGTATTAAATACTTGCACATTATTATAATATATGGGGAATTATATATATATATATATATATATATATATATATATATATATATATATATATATATATATATATATATATATATATATATATATATATATAATTTAAAAAGTGTTGTGCTTCATATACCATTTACCTTTATGATTACAGTCTATAAAAATTTCACGCTGAACAAAAGCCTCCCCAATGGATCGATCCATCGAGGTGATATTTACGATTGCAGCTATACTTGTACACGGGTTGACAACATTATTTTTGTGTCGGTTTGAAAGGTTAAAAATACTAGTACAATTACAGTCTGTCAGGTATTCCATCTTAGTCTTCAGAGGTGACAACCCATTTGTAAACTTCTGTGCTTGAATTTGGCCGCAAGTGTCCATGAACTGCAATTGCTACTTACGATCAGGTGAATTTGAGTGAAAGTTCGTTTGTTACTTCAGTTTTATAACAGAAGAAGAAAATCATGTGTGTATGACACATGATTTTTCCATAAGAACGCTTTGAATAATTGAATGTTCGTATTTTTACAAGACTAGATACTACTAATAAAAAATAATTTTTCTATTTTTAAAAGTTGAGCAAAAGGTATTATTCACTAATTAAACGATGCTGCAAAAAATCTTTAAACTGTATCTAAGTTCCATTTTACAAAATCCTTTGTTTCCGCTAAAGTTACTCAATGATTCTTCTGCAATAACAAAGAGCTATAGACTAGAAGTATTTATTTTTACATCGCTCTTTTTAATAATTTAACTTACTGTTTCATAAAATATTACCTTTATGATCTTCCAATTTTATTTCATTAAATATTAAGAAAAACATCGCGAATAAACCTGCATTTAAAAAATATAACATATTTCATGCAGTGGCGTAGCATGCGCAATTGCCGTGCGGAACCGCTAGAGTCAATAACATTATCTAGATTCGAAGTGGTGGATTGAGATTTTTAACTGAGCTTAAAAAAATACTCGATGCGCGCGCACTTACGTGTGTATTTGAGTGGGTGCGGGAGTGCGTGCGTGAGTGCGCGCGTGCGGGAGTGTTGCAGACGTGAATTTATGTGTGCGTTTGTCAGTTTTGTAACACCAGCGGAATATTTAATGGTTTATTTTTTTACAGCTCTTTTTATGGAAAAAATCACTATATTTTACCTACATAACTATACGCTGACACGTCTCTGGCACAATATATTTCAAAATTATCTAAGTTTGATTCACCTACTTTTCTATAGTTTGGGAAGCTATTTACATCTGTGATCGACTATCAATGTTTTTGAATCTTTTACATTCAAATAACGAATAAATAATGCCCCTTTGCAGGCAATAAATGCCGTTGTAGTTACTTTTAAACTTTTTAGCTTAGTTTTCTTGAACTTTTGCCAGTACTTTATAAATATAGATCATTAATTCGTTAAGAAGTGCTTATTTTTATTTTAGTAATGATTATTTTCATTTTAGTAATGATTATTACGTGGTCGGTAGGAAAGGATATCATTTTGAGGACACCTGTATCTTAAATGAATAATGGACAAATATTTTGAGGACCTATGAAATCTGCCAACAAGCAATGAAGCAGTGCGGCTGAGTTACTGTTCTCTGTATAAAGAATAATGGAGCGTATATAGAATGTAATTTAAACTTATAAATAGTACACTGTGTGGCAGCATGCGTGTAATGCGTTTCTTGGTTTTTTTTTTGAAGAATAGTGTGACAAACGAGCACACAAACAATGTGATGGTATGTTGATGCTGTGTAGCAGTAGTATTAAGCTGCTTTACACAATTATTATGTGAGAGTGTGGTCCCACGCTGGCCGATCCGACCCATTCTTGCTGCAGCTATGTATAGCCAGAATAGCTGAAGCGTGGCACTACTACATATAAGGATGACTATACCAAAATGCGATGAAGATCGCGGTCGTAAACTGGCTAATTTTGAGGGAATTTATAGCTGCAATTATAGCTGTATAGCTGGCTACTTGCTATCCATATCTCGTTACTCAAAAGCTGCTAAGCCTAAATCCTCGATTTTGCTCCATGTTTATAAAATCTTGCTTGGCGATAGAGTTGAAGCGAAATTAAAAAAATATATAATCTGCAAGGCATTACACAGTAATAATAACTACTGTACTTCCGACCAAATTTCTGTAACAGCGGTCTTAAATTATAGTGCACAAGTGTGTGCGCAAACACTGGTGCACTAACTTACCTAAATTTTATGGGCTTCCAGACCACCATGACTGAAGAGAGCCCTATGTGCTTTCCGAGGCACGGTAGTGAAACATGGTCAACTCCCTGATTCGAAGATGCTACTGAAAATTTCTTGAAACCAAAACCAAATAACTACCGAAGAGTACAATCTGCCCCTTAGCCTTGCTTATGTGGACTATGAAAAAGCTTTTTATTTCGAAATTTGGGCGGTGCTACAGTCTCTTCAGCGGCGCCAAGTTGATTCTCGGTATATCGAAGTGCTGAAGTGTTTGTGTAGTAGGGCTACGATGACTATCCGAGTACAGAATCAAAGTACGAAACCTATTCAACTGCAGAGAGGTATAATACATGGTGTTATATCCCCGAAACTCTTTACCGCTGCATTGAGAAAAGTTTTCAAACAACTGCACTGGGGAGGATAAACATAAGTTAGTGCACCAGTGGTTACGCATACACTAGTGCACTATAATTTAAGACCGCTGTTACCAAAATTTGTTTGGAAGGACAGTAGTTATTATTACTGTGTAAAAAAACACCTTGCAGATCATATACTTTTTAATTTTGCCGTAAATCTTCCGCAGGATATAATACAAGGCTACAATACCATGTAAAATCTTCCGCGGGGTATAATACAAGGCTACAGTACCATAGACCACATGGTCTATGATACTGAAGCCTTTTCGGAAACCGGCTTGTTCTGGCTAGCAGGCTGGAAATCGTCAAGTCTACGTGTGAGACGATTCTTAATAACTCTTGAAAACAGCATGTAGACGGTCTCAGAAAAGAAATCTGTCTGTAGTTTCTCGCCTTTCTTGAAGAATAGGTCTATCGCACTTATGCTCCACGCCATGGAAGACGGAATTGAAGAGCTTCTCAAGGACTTTAAGCACCGGTTTTCCACGCGCTTTCAGAAGCTCCGCTTTAATTCCATCCTCGCCTTGCCGTTTGAAGGTGCTGGAGAATCATTCTGATCTCACTCAGACTGACCTTCGGGATATCATCGGAATAGTGTCGTGTGTAACGAGGCAGTATAGCTGTAAAAAATAATTTTTTTTTCTAGTTTATTAAGAATTCCTATCAAAAGTATTTTTTTACTTTTACCGTTGGTTCTTAAAAGAATTCGCAAGATACTTAGGACTTTTTCACAGTTACAGCACACTGTATAAAATAGGTTGCTAATTTGTATGCAAAACATTTTTTTTAAATCCACGCAACGCTATTTGACATCAAAAATGGGTAAGGTTGTACCTACCCAGACATACTCCTATACTAAAAAGCAGGCCCACCAACTATAATTTTTCTCATTCCTTTTTAGTAATAGAAAAACTTTTGCATATTTTCTGGAACTTTGAAGTAATAGACATTTGCCCTATAAATTGATTTACTAACTCTGTCGAGTTTAGTAACTCTTATCACTAGCTTGTATTTGTTCCTGGTATTAACAAAGTGGACATAACGTTTTTTTTACTAAAACTAGTTTTACTTTCATTAACATACAATGCATTTTCGTAAGAGAAATCGAAATTTTTTTTTAAGTTTTCTCTGAGAGACGGTTTTATTTTGTAAATAGCTCATAACCCTCTTGCTGTGAATCAAAAATATTGGAAAATAATATAGCCTCAAAAGTGTCGCCAGCAAAAATATTTAAATATTACTGAACTATAGAGCTATGCGGCTTTTCTAAATGAAAATGAGAAACATTTTAAATTAGTCGCAAGGGCCGCTGTACTAGGTTGAGAACATGTGTTACTAGGTACCTCGCTCATCCACCAAGAAAATACAATGTTTGGACTATAATAATAATTACACGATAAGCGTGCACGCACTTGAGTGTATATATATATATATATATATATATATATATATATATATATATATATATATATATATATATCAGATGATTAACGCTCGCTGTAAATATAACAGAACGCGAGTAAGAAAGTTCGATCTTAGCCAATTATTAATAACCCTAAGATTTTCTCATGATTTTGCGTTAAATTAGGAGCAGTTTCATCTTCGTAGGTGTATATTTGACAATTTTGTATGCATAAATCGTTTACATAGATTAAAAATAAAACAGGCCTGAGAACACTTCCTTTAGGAATACCATATATTTGATGGATGACTTAAATATTAACCAGATATGAGCTGACGTTGCTGAAGTTCAGTAAGATTATCTGATATAAGCGCATGAGGCAGACCTCATATATAAGTAAGTTCTTAAACTAATGTAAATGTACCTAAGTATATATTTTTGTAATTATTTTGAGTTTTTAAATAACCTTAGTTCTTAAACTAATGTAGCAAATTAATTAATTACTTAAAGCGTGATACGCGGCACGAAAAATTCCAAGCTTTCACGAAGTTATTGTCAGCGAGACAGCAATCCGAACGGGCGCCGACTTAAAATTACTTAGATAAAGGAGAATGGGATTTTTGGGCCTGGCGTTAACAAATTGGTATATACTTCAAAAATTGTTTATATTTTTTAGTACAAATACAAAAACTAGCTCATTTTACAATCTATAATTGGAAAAAAAACATTAAAATAAGAAATAAATTGGAATACCGATTATATTAATACAATCGATTCTAAATTTATTCGGACAAAAATAAATTTAAACTAAAAAAGCTACTAAGATTTAATTTAAAACAAATATAATACTTAGAATAACTTTTGAAATCAAAATAAGTTATTTACATAAGAAAAAAATGAAATAAACATTTACTATCAATAAATCGATTAACACATAAAATCGATATACTAGTGTATTTCTCATTATGGAGCAATACATAGAATAACGTCTTCTAAATAGTTCGTAGGGCTTATCTTTTTGACACTTGACAGTACAAACTGTAAAATTATTTACATAATGCATGTTTATTTGTTCTGAAAAAGGCCAATTTTCGATTCGATTTGCCACGATCTCAATGTCATCGATTCTCGACTAAATCGAGCATTTTAATATAAGTTTGGTAAGTCAAATTATAGTAAAAAATTAATTATTTATTTAAATATTATTTAATTAGTATTTAAATAGATGCCAAAGATAGCGACTTAAAATATCAATGATAATGAGAACTTTGGACTGTGAAAAAAAAGAAATATCAGTATCGATTCGTAATATTGACGAAGATATCGACCAACATAAATAAAAACGTGAAAGAAAGTCTAACTGTATTGCATTTATTAAATTACATAAAATACGTGGGTGGCATTTGACAAGCCCTAGTATACAGCTAAATACTTTACAAATAACTCGTCTTTTCGTTTTGGTTTTGCATTAAAAAGTAACGACATCTGTTATTTGATAATGAAGTTACCTTTGTCGATAATAAAAAGTATAGATACGTTTAGTTCATTCCCAGATTATGACACATTTTTAAATGAAGATGATGTATTCGAAAACCGCATAAGTAGATATGCGTGATAAATAACGTCACGGTGCAAATATCACCGTTATTTTGTGACTTTTTTGACTATGTAGCGTCTGACAGCGCGCGACATGTTATACTCCCGTTCACTCGGGACCTAAATGGCGGGAAAATTTGTAAGTTAGAAAATTTTTTGCTATATTGCAAATTTTGCTATATTTTCACTTTGAGACAATATTTATGGATAAAACTTACAGGAATACTTGTTGAATGTATAAGCTATCGAATAAAATTATTTGTGGTTGCTAGAAATTGTAATAAAATACGTAAATTACCCTGTATAGCATAGTAGTAGTATATACTTCAATTTTAGTGACAAAATTACTACTAATTTGAATTCTACACTTTTGTTTTTGGAGAAATTTATATGAAAATGTTTGGAAATATGTATATTTTTATGTTTTATGTGTTTCCATTCGTTACTCATACCAAAATATTAAAATATAAAAAAAATTAAAAAAAAATAATAATAATATTTTATCTTTATGACATTTCGAATAATATTTCTAAAATATTTTTGTGTGAATTTGAATAAATACAATGTCAAGTTATTTGAAATATGTAAGAAAACTATTTTTACTTACATTTTACACTAAAAATAAATGAGAATTTGAAAAATAACACATTTATGACCCAACCGCCAAAATGGGCCTTCCGGATTTTGAAGTATTTATTTATTTAATATTCTTTATTGCACACCATATATAAAAAAATTACTAATTAAATATACAAAAGAAGTATGCAATGGGCGGTCTTATTGCTGATAGCAATTTCTGCCAGACAACCAGTGAATGGACAGGATTACATAAAAATTACAAGGGTAGGGCACATTGGTGTGATAAAAAAAAGAATACACATTTCATATATATATATACACACATATATATATATATATATATATATATATATATATATATATATATATATATATATATACATACAAAAAATATATATTTAATTATTTAACTAAATGCAATCAATATACTACATATATATTATATTATATTGTATTATATTATATTATATTATATTATATTATATAATATTATATAATATAATATTATATTATATTATATTATATTAAACGACTAGTGTGGGAGCGAAGTGCAAGGTAATGGTTCTTTACTAGTTTTTTAAAAACCGGTAGGGATGGAGCGCGTTTGAATGCCAATGGGAGTTCATTCCGTAAACGAACGGCCTGTACAGTAAAAGACTTGTTCATAAATTTACTAGTATGTAGTGGCATATACAATTTCAAGCTCTCTGCTGATCTCAGGTTACGCGAATGGGAATCACGAAGAAACACAAACCGATTTTTGAGGTAAGAAGGGTAAGAAGGTATAAAGAGAATACTATAGAGAAGATGAAGTATGTGAGCATTCCGATGAAGACGTATCGACAACCACTTGAGCTTAGTACGAAAAAGAGAGACATGGTCATATTTACATAATCCAAATATAAACCTTACACATAAATTCTGAATTCGCTCAAGTTTATCAAGCTGAGCTTCGGTGAGATCTAGATAGCTGACGTCCGCATAGTCGAAAATAGGGAAAAGAAGGGACTTGGCAAGCACAGTTTTGGTGTATATTGGAAGAAAGTTACGTAATCTACGCAAGGAGGCTGCAGAGGCATAAACTTTACGGTGGATCTCTTTGATTTGATGGTCCCATGACAGATTTTTATCTATGTGAATCCCCAAGTTCTTCACTGAATCTCTGTAAGGGATATTAGTTTTATTAAATACAATTTGGGGTAGGTAATCAACTGATAACTTATTCAGCATTTGCGCGCTACCGATGATAATGGTTTGTGAGTTAGCTGGGTTAACGTGAAGGCCGTATGCTTTACTCCACTCGAGAATTCGTTCGAGATCTGCATTAATGACATTGATAGCATTGGGGAGATCGTTGGGACAAGCTTTAGTATATATTTGCAGATCATCTGCATAAAGGTGGTAGGAAGAAGTTAAATTATTAGATATTGAGTTTATAAAAACTGCAAAAAGTAAAGGAGATAAAACGCCTCCCTGCGGCACACCAACACATACGTTACACCATGATGATAATGTATCATCGATGCGTATACGTTGCTGGCGCCCAGAAAGGTAACTTCGAAACCAACCAATCGCTGTTGGAGATACGTTAAGAGAGCACATTATACCAAGTCAACGGTATCATGGTCAACGGTATTAAAGGCATTACTGGAATCTAATAAACAAAGAACAGTTACTTCACCGCGTTCCATTCTTAATCGGATGTCATCGGTAATGTTCACCAATGCTGTGGTAGTACTGTGTCCAGGTCGAAATCCTGACTGTAAAGGATTAAGGAGAGAATTAACACAAAGAAATTTGTTGAACTGGATATAAACAAGGCGTTCGAGGACTTTTGATAAGAAGGGCAGTAAAGAGATGGGACGATATTCAGAAAAGGACGCAGGATTAATTTTCTTTGGGATAGGAATAACTTCAGCATTTTTCCAAGATGATGGAAAACTATTTGTAGAAATGGAGAAGTTAAGGATATGACAAATAATAGGAAGAATAATATCAAGAATAGGAAGAATCATATTACGACTGACACAATCACTTCCCACTGCATTGGAAGTAATAGATAAAACGCTCTTCTCAACGCCACAAGCAGTGAATGGTTTAAAAATAAAAGAGGAGTGACTGGGAGTGGGAATAGTTGAAAGAAATGTTAGTGTATTAGCCTTAGCAGTACTATCTAAGCAGGATGAAGAAGAGAAATGTTTATTTAAAAGATTAACGTTTAAATCATTTGTCGTTGGAGTATTCTTAGATTTCCCAACACCCAATGATCTAAGAAATTTCCAGACCATTGCTGTATCCACATTTTCAACTGACTTATGAATATGAAGGGGTTGAGCATCCCTACACACCTTATTGCAGTGATTGCGAATGTTAATATACTTTTCCCTATTAAACGCATTTGGGTTACGTTTATACTTAGCCTTAGCTATCGCTTTTTTATTAATAATATGTTTAATATCATCGGTAAGCCAAGGTGATGGACGATGTTTAATTTTGACTGCGCGTACAGGTGAATGAACATCATAGATTTTTATAAGGGCTGAAGTAAAGACTGAAAATTTACTATCTAGGTTATGTGCGTTAAAAATATTTGACCAGTCCCAAAGTAGCGCATCCTTTCGAAGACTGTCTATATCCATGCCACCAAAATTACGCTGCAGTAGAATTATTGGTTTGAATTTGGGAGATCGGGTATTATAGGATAGAAAGATAAGGTCATGATAGGAGAAGGCATCGGCCGCATATTGGCCGTGCTTCGTGACTAAGTTGCAAGAGGAAACTAAAATAAGTTCAAGGAGAGAGGGATTCGAGTTTGGAAAATGATGCGTGGCATTTAGTGGTAAAATAGAGAGATTACTAGAATAAGTAATCTCTCTATTTTGTATTTTGTGAAGTACTTTTGGCAATTTACTTTTTACTTTTTATACCAAAAATTATATATCTACGTGTTCACTATACTACAAGGAATATAAAAAAGTATAATACTTTCGTTTTTAGTCCAGACACAAATAAAAAATTCTATAAAAAGACGGAGCACCTTCATCAAAGCGACACGTGGAACGCCGAAAGTTCAGAGTGATTTCTTTTTTTTTTTCTAAGAAACATTGCCAGGTTATGGTTTAAAATAAAAGAGCATATCTTTGTCTTTGATACTATTATCTATTGCATAGTGTCTTTGGTTTTGTTTAAAACGAAAAAATAGTTTTTTCATAGGTACACAATTTTACATAATTCTGATCTAATTAGTGCTCTTCTGGAGCGAACGTAAGGTAGGTATTGTACGATCTAAAGTGCGCATCGCTTGGCGAATAGGTTAAGAAGTTTCAAATCTAAATCTTTGAGGTAGTAGTGGTGGAGAAACTAACTATTTTCCTTCGCACCGCCACCATACTACGTCATCATCATCATCATTACACCACTTCACAAGTCCACTGCTGAATATAGGCCTCCCTCAATGTATGTCACAAAGCACGGTCCTGAGCCACCTGCATTCATCGACTTCCTGCATGTGTACCATACTACGTACACCTTACTAAATCAGTAACAGGAGTACTGTAACTCCTGTCATATATCCTCTCAGCAGTCCGGGCCAAATTAGCCGCTTTGGCGCATCTGTCAAACCCTAAACGAGTGATATATTGCCTACGTGGCGCGTGTCATTAAAATGGCAATATCTCAATACTTATGTATGGGAACTATATAATATGATATGTTGTTAGAATTATTGTTAAATAAGCTAATAGAATATGTGTAAATGTGCACGTTCACCCTTTTGGTATGTTATAAATTCGATGGTAAAATTGATAGAAGCGATTTTTTTCCAGTTTGTTGAATATAAAATGTAATCATTGAAAAATTAAGCAATTATTTCAATAAATATTTAGTTTATTTACTATACTATAACACACTTTACAATAATGAATAAAAAAAACACAACTCTACATACAGTTTTTTCACACCACAAGCTCGACAATAATGTGGGCCACTTAAGATGACCCGAAACAGGCACAAAAAAAGGCACATTTTGTACTTCAATATCGACGACGCCTGAGGCACAATGGGCTTTAAATCTTAACTTATTCAATAGTTTGGTCTTTGTTCTTAATATAAACAGTTTCAAATGTTACAACTATTTAGTTATTAAGAAATGAACGAGTTGTAACCAACACTTGAAAAAGTGACCTAAAAAATGCTTTCAAACTTTGCATTTGTAACGAACGATTTTGTAATTTATTTACATGTGAATGTATATTCCTAAATTTAATAACATTTCCTAAGTTAAAAACAAAACAAAGAAGGCATCTTTCATACAAAATTATGTTAGAAATCATCAACTAAAAGTTACACATTCACTACAAAAAGCACCAAGTGTGACGTAGTACCCAGCTATGCTAGTATGGATACGCTCTGTGGTGACTTCTTTAATAATTGTAATCATGAACATAAAATTAAAATTAAATACAAATTAGTTATTTTTCTTTCCTTTTTTATATTTTTAATTAACATTTGAATATTATAAAAAATGTTTGACAATTCTTTTTTTGCCAAAATAAGAGTTTATATTTTTATTATTTTGATTTTTTTTAATTTTACTTAATTTGAAGTGACCCTAGCCTAGTGATAGCTTGCGTGCGAGATTTATAACAAAGGTTAAGCAATGCACGCGTTAGCTTGCAACTGGATGGGTGACCGTTTCGTACTTTGAGGCTATTTCAACTATAGCACCGTAACGAGCTAAGGCTTATTGCTTAGCAATAAAAACTACTACGTACAAAAAAGCAATCTCTTCCAGATAACCTTGGGCTAAGAGTGAAAACAAAGAGTGTTTCACTTATAAATCAAGTGCAAAAAAATATAATGACATGCACATACAAAAAGTAAAACAATTTACTGACAAAAAAATAAAACAAAACAAATAAGAAAAACAAATAAAAATCCACACCAAAAATTATCGTAAAAATATACCAACACTGGAATTCCCATAATCCTATCCATACTGTACAACCTGCTCTCGAAGATGGCGGATTTCGTGTAAATAACTTTACGACCCATGTCTGTCCACGATCGCCAGGTGGACGCGAGATTTAAGCAATTTGTTATTTTTAGTTTTATGAAATATTCAATCGAAACTATACAATTGTAATTATTGTTATGTTTGTAAATAAGTATATTAACGATATTAAAACAATGTTTACCATTCACAATTGTACTTTTAATTTAAAACAATGGAAATTAATACGAACATGGTATCAACATGGCGGTCGAAATGGCAAGCAATGTTTGATAAAATGGAACAATTTATGTACAAATCGTCATCTAATATGTTTTAAATTAATAGAAAAGTATTTATGACTTACCCATTCATGTTTATCTTTAATATTAACTTCCGAAATCACTTTCAACAATTAATACTTTGCACGTAAACACACGACACCGCGTCACAGAACGAGCAACTGAACGGAATAAATGTATTACTATTTCACAGGTTCTATGGTTCGTTTATGAAGCGTGTGTGATATTAATTGCCGTCTTTGTTTAATTCTCTGCATGTTGTACCAGTTATAGGGAGATACGTATACTTTTACTAGGGCTGTTTCGAATCTGAAGTTTATAAGTAAACAGCAACCTTCTGATGGTTGTGGACAGATGTGTACATTTTGACAGCAACCTTTAGAAGGTTTTGGACTGACGAGAGGATATATAATAAAAAACGACCCGAAATAAAACCTAATACATTAAAATGCTTAAGTAAAGTCACGTTATAAGTCGTTGTAATGTTCCAAGTATCCAACGTTATCGACGTACAATATTACACGATGATTTTTCACTCTAACTTTTTTGTAATCGAAACAATAAAAAGTGGCTACAATGGATTCGCTCCGATACGACAGATTCTTGAATCGATTTAGTGAATGGATCCCAAGAACTGAAAAATCGATTCTCTAACTCTAAATAATCGATTTTTTATTAATCGATCTCAGATCGACATATCAAATATTACTTCACTATAGTTGCTCGTATTTATTAATCCGTGCGTCACTTGTCACAACTTGTTGGTAGTTTTGGCGGGAACTTGGCCGACGACGGTCTGTTGCTCCTGTTTTGTCGCTTGAATAATGGTTCGAAGTGGATTTTAATTCGTAAAATTAATATGATTTTGTGAATTAAGTGTCTGCACGTGTGAACTATTAGAGAAAACGACGAAACAAGTGCTTTGATGTTGATATAAACCTCAAGTTAATTTGATCGCTTGGGTGCCTTATGAACTTGAGTGGCTGTCATCACCAACCACCCGCTGGGTTAAGCTGTCGTCAAAATCTTCCAAAAACTTCGCAATATGACGCATCAGCATATTGTGAAGAAAAAAGTGCAAAATGAAGATTCTGAAATAAATAATAGGCTCAGAAGGGCTAGTACCCAGAGCCGTAAAGCGAGTTAAACAAATAATAAAAAAATACTTGTTGTTTCGACCGATCCATTTTCTTGCTATCCACGCTTTCTTTCGCGATTTTACTTACTGATCCTGCTTTTTATTGGCCCTTGCTTCGTTATTGGACACCGATTAATCTTACTTATACGACTACCCGGCCTTGTGTGGCCTTACGTAGACGATCTATAGATGAACCGAGACCAGTTGGTCTCTCCACTGTTTGTTTCCGCTGTGGAATGTCCACGTTGTCATCACAACGTGTCACTCACCAACTTCAAACTAATTCACCTCGTGAATTGAGAATTTTTAATGTTGTTCGAGAATGGATTATGCCACAAATTGTAAGTTAAATCAGCTAATTTTTACTGTTTTAATTTTTTTTGTTCATTATTATTATCAAATTCAATATTGTTTATTTATTATAGGTGGTGGTGTTACCAGACAAAGCTGCTGTTCATATGATTTCTGAGCTATCAATCTCTAGACAAAATACCATGCCTCAAATACAACCTCAGCTACTATATACTCCCATAATACCACTGGAAGAACAAGTACAATCTCCACCTACACCTCAAACTAGTGCTAGAAGCTACGCCTGAACCTGTGCTTCAATCTAACCACAATCTAAATCGACTATTGTGTTACCAGACTACATGAGGGCTATTGAAACAGAGAGTAGGTGTTTTATAGAAAGATGTCACAGAACAGGAAGGCGTACAGTTCCTCTTTCGACAAAGAAGATTTTACTCAATCGCTATAATTATTATGTACCTGAAATCAATCGGCTTTGCGATCGGAAGTTAGTAATTGAATCGTGGGATTTCCTTGAAAGTTTAATAAATAATTACCAGAAAACTTTTACTGCAAGTCATATTCAGGATATGCTGTCCTTAAAAGATTCTTCTTCCTCATTATGCCTTAATTTTGAAAGTATTGATGATTTGGAAGACCATGTTATACATACTTGGATTGGGTTGAATAAAGTACAGTTAAATAAAATATTTAATGAGGTTCCTCCGTTAAAGGAAGTATCTAGAGGGTTTGTTGCTTTGGCTGCTTACTTAATTAAACTGAGGACAGGTGACTCTAACGATAGATTGTCATCATTATTAAAATTGTCCAGACGAACTCTGGAAAAATGGTTTAAAAGAAATACGTCATCTGCTTACAGAGTATTTTGTGCCTAAGCACTTACGTCTAAACCATATAAATAGGCAAGAAATTAAAGAAAGAAATTTTTCAATACCGAATACTTTGTTTGGTGATTTTGAAGGTGAAAATAGGCCTATTGTAATATTTGATGGGACATATTGTTATATTGAAAAATGATCTAATTATCTGTACCAAAAGAGGACATATAGTTTACATTAATATATTAACTTAGTTAAACCATTTATAATTGTGTGCACTGATGGATATATCATAGACGTTTTAGGCCCCTATCCAGTCACAACTTCAGATGCAGATATCATGAAAAAATAACTTTCAGATGGAAGCCCACTTAGTATTATATGCAAGGTAATGCTTTCTTCCTGGAATAAAAGAAAAAGGTTTGCTACTTTTTGCTTTTCAGTTCTTTCGGCGGTTTAATTTATTTTTTAAGTTTTAATTTTTTGAGGCTATAATGTACTGATTACTACCTGCTTCATTTTTGATTAACTTTAAAATAGTTACTTAACTTACTTTAGCTATTAACTGTTATATAATTCTACTTTAACTATTATTTGTCCAAAGCTATGATCGACCTCGGAAAGAAAGTGTCTGCCAAAGGGCAAGCATACATATGTGATACTGAATAGAATAAATACACTTGAGGGTATTGCATTATCTGATCTAGAGCCAAATAAGGTATTACACAAACTTCACAATGAACGAGCTTTATCAGAAATGCAGAGACTGAGAGGTCTACATGCAAGATACTGACAGGTTTTTTGTAATGTAATGTAATTATTATGTAATGTTGTAATACACAACTCAGTATTAAAATCTGTGAGTAAACAATTAATCACCCCTACTTTCCAACCATCAGAGTAATTTTTTTTTACAAATTTATATGAGAACAATTTGGAGGTATTTAATAAAAAATTATTATGAATATCTAACTACTCTCTAATAAATCACCTTTATTTTCCCACCCTTGTATATATATTTTTTTAAATTTATATAGAAATAGTTTCGAGGTATAATACCCTATACAATAAAAAAAGAAATATCAAAATCGGACTACTCTGTAACAAATCACTCCTATTTTCCCACCCTTACGGTAAATTTTTTTTCCAAATTTTTATGGGACCAAGGTATACCATATCCAATAAAGAAAGAATTATCAAAATTGGACTACCCAATAATAAATAACCCCTATTGTCCTAAACTTAAGGTAAGAATTTTTTTCAAAATGTATATGGAACCAATTTCGGGGTATACCCTATCCAATAAAAAAAGAATTATCAAAATCATAACACATTAAAAATATATACGCGTCGACTTGAGTACCTCCTCCGTTTTTTTGTCGGTTGAAAATGATGTTCCCCACTTACCATTAAAATACATACTAACAGACGACTTAAAAGAAGTTAGATTGATTGCTAAAATACGGATGGTTGAGCGGTCCCTTTACGACAAAACTTTGTTCATACTAGAATTAACATTATTATTTTGTATCAAATTTATAATTTTATGCGAATATTTCATTCGATTGTTGCTTGCAGCGTCATCTTTCAACGGACTATGTAAAAAGGTCTTTGTTCAAATTAAATGAACAAATATTTATATAATATAAATCATTTGAAGTTACTAAATATTTACTATGAATATTAAGCCGTATTTTAGAAATTATTTTATAGTAACTAATTTTATTTGTTTTAAAAGCAGTTGTATTTCATAGATCCATTTTATATATCGTAAGGAATGTAAAGGCGGTTGATTTATGTAGACTTTTATGTTCTATACTAATATTTGTACGAAAAAAAAAACAACTGTAATATTTACATTTACTAGCACAGTAAATGTAAATATTACATTTACTGTGCTATTTTATTTTAATGGACTCAGAGCGTGTAAGCCCTCGCGTATCGCCAACAAGCACTACACACGATTTTTTGTCACTAGTAAAATTAATTACGATTTTAATTTATTATAGAATGATGTTAGTAGGCGTCCGGCAGAAGAGAACTATATTACAAATACATTAAAATCTCTCAAAGGAACACCTTTTATATTGTTATATATTGCTGTATTGTGGTTGCGGTTTGAATATCTCGGCATAGCAAAAATACTGCTATCTTTCGTATGGTAAGGTTACCTATACGAATGAAGACAATTTTTATTAGAAATGAAGCACTCCAGTTTATACGTGGTAGAGCCGTGTTGCAGCTATATTAATTGTATAGTTGTAACACAGATGAGTCAGCTCGATCGGGGAAGGACCACGCTCTCAAAGAATACCAGCGTAAAATAACAGCTTAATACTGCTGTGTTTCGTATAGTGTGTGTAAAAATCTGGAGACCGGTTTTTTTTGAAATGAGGCATTTTATTTTAGTCCTTAGAATCAACGCATCTGCGTTTTGTGTCTCAATCGAGCATAAATGTGGATATCTATGGGCCACAGCACCCGCTTTCTATCAGGTAGACTGTGTGCGCGTTTGTCACCCTTATTCTATGAAAAAAAAAACTATAGCCTATAAAAGTTCAAAGCTGAACTTCACAAGGCTTAATAGTTTTTCTAAAGAATATCTTAAATCCTCTTTTAAAAAACGTTACTTCTTTAACACTGTTAAGTAATTTTAGAATATGCTAAAAAGGAAATAAATCGCAGTCAAGTTCACAAAGTTGTAAACCACTCCGTCTTGGTTGTAGCAACTTACACGATAGACTCGAATTTGCAAGTCATGTCAATCTTCGAACCCAAAGAACTTTTAAGATGTGGATACAGGTCGTAGTTACATTAATGTATGAATAACTTTTAGTAAAAGTCAAATGTCACATTTCATCGCGGGGGAAGATAAGTTTTTATACGTGATAAAGCTATGCTGCATCTATATTGTGGTTGCAGCACGAATGGGTCGTCTTATCCGGGGTAGGACCACGCTCTCACAGAATACCAGCGTAAAATAGCAGCTTAATGCTGCTTTGTTTCGTATGGAGGTTATAGAGAACCGGAGACCCTTTTTACTGGAAACGAGGCATTCCATTTTAGACCTCAGGGCTGGTAACGCATCCGCATTTTCTTAATTGAAGATAAATGTAGATGTATATGGGCCACAACATCCACTTACCATCAGGTGGACTGTGTGCTCGTTTGTCACAATTATTTTATATAAAAAAAAGTTTTCTTTCGGAATTGCTAGTTACATACTATACTAATTAGACTAGAAATGCTTAAGCTAAAGTACAGATATTCCTAAAAGTAGAAAAATTAAAAAAATATAAATAGTATGCAAAAAAATAAAAATAAAAATACTCGCAATTTGTCAAAAATGAATAAAATAATAAAATAAATAAAACAAAAATACTAAAACAACGTAATAAATCACAAGAAATCGATAACTTTTATTTAAATCGCAATTTCTTCATTATAATGATATTGCATAACAAATAAGTTCACTTAACTCCAACTAGTGGCGTATGGTAAGGGTAAAATTATTAGGCCTCATTAAATTGGGTCGACATTCCTCTAATGTGTTCGGGGGGGGGATAACGTCTGCCCCATGCGTCGTACTTGTGAACAGGTTCTGTTCGCGTGGACTTGTCTGCTCCAGTTCGTTATACATTGATTATCTATTATAATATTTATACGTGATAGAGCCATGCTGCAGTTATATTAGTAGTATAGTTGTAGCATGAATGGCTCGGCTCGACCGGAGAAGGACCACGCTCTCACAGAATACCGGCGTAAAATAGTAGCTTAATGCTGATGTGTTTCGTAAGGTGAGTGTAGAGAACCGGAGACCCTTTCTACTGGAAACGAGGCATTTCATCTTAGTCCTCACAGGTGACAATGCATCTGCATTTTGATTTGTTATCGAGGATAGATGTAGATGTCTATGGACCGCAGCAACCACTTACCATCAGGTGGACTGTGTGCTATTTTGTCACCCTATCGTATAAAAAAATATCCCCAAATATGTAATCAGGGTTTCATAATTTTAAAATAAAACGAAATGTCTACGGTTTTATTTTTTAATTTAATATGTATACGGGCCACAGTATCAATCAATTTACAGAGGAATAGCTGCAGTATTATTGCTGCAACAAAAATGTATCGGCTCAACCTCGCCCATTAACCTAGTAACGAGACATTAGGTCTTAGTCTTTAAGGCCATACCCCTAGCGCACGACCTTGAGCGTTCGGTTCGCCGACTCTCGCTACAATATATCGCGTAAGAAATCTGCAAGAGGCTACCTACTAGTAAGAACTTAGTATTATTTTTCAACGTCAATGAACTATTTTATGGAAATAGACACGGCAGACAATGATAAATGTATTTTAATTTTCTTTATTCGGTATATTAGTTGCATTATATTAGAATTATGTATTCTCATATATTACCTAATTAATAAAAATGACTATTTTGATTATTTTTAACTATATACTATACTACTAATATTGAATTAGCTTTTTATAGTGTAAATTATAATATTTGTCGAAATTTTATTTATGGATTCGAACTTTACATGCTAAGGGTGCTTCATTTTTGTTATTTTCATTTACTTACATATTTAAAATATACTTGAATAGCAGGTATTATTATTTTATTTAGCAACTGAATTTTAGGATATGTTTTACATTGAGGTCAAATATAATTTTGAGGAGCAATAGTTATTACTAATCTTTTATCTGCTATTCCTTATTTAGGAACAATATTAGTAAATTGAGTTTGAGGGAGATTTACTGTTTATAATGCTACATTTATTATTTTAATATTTACCTACTGGGTAGGTATTAGTAACTAAATAGATATTTTTTACTAACTTATTAGGTATTGTGATTAGTATTACTGGGTGGTTATCAATAAATAGAACAAAATAAAATATAAAGTCAATTTTATTATATTGAATATAAGAAATTGTTTACAAATTTTTTAACTTCCTTAAATTATAAACAAACAGCTGCAGCTATTAAATGAAAATATTCGCATACATATGCCTACATATATATAAGTGGTTACATGAATAATATTTTTTGATCTTATTGACATAATAGATAAAACTGAACTGGTTACTTGAATAAAAAATCATGAGTGCAATTAGTGTAATTAAAATTTTTGTATTTTTAAAAATACCAAAAAAGGGCTCGAAATAATAGATTTTTTCACAAAAGAAGGGAACTTGAAAAAAAATTAAAAAAAAGTCGGATCGAAGTGGGACGCCAACCAAGGCATTTCGTTTTCGCGACCGCTCTATACCCACTTGAGTATATATTAGAATGATTAAAACAGTGTCAAGATGATTAAAAGAGTGACAGTGTCAAAAATATTATTCATGTAATTTGTATCTAAATTTAATTATAATTATAATATTGATGACAATAGCTCGTTTAGTTGCAAATTTCCCCGCGCCTATTTCAATTATACCTGCGACTGCACATTCATTTAATGATAAATAATTTTCACTACAATCATCGTTTACTATTACAAATTTTTGGTTACATAATTGGCATTTAAACGTAAATTTTGACTCTAAGCCTTTTGTGTTTCTCCGATAAGTTGTAGTTCGGTGAATCTGCAACCTAATGGACCACGATTTGAAATTTTTATGAAAAGAAGTGGCTGACGTCAATTATTATTCTTCTTATTATTTTTCCATTACTGCCTTTTTCAACCTCACAAGATATTTGTAACTGCAAAAAAGAAAACTACGTATAAGTAAGTAAATCAGTAATATAGTATAATGTATGATTCAGACTAAATAAAGGTTCCTAAAAATAGATGTAGATAAAGAAATTGCGTAAAAAATTACTTGCAATAAACTTGTTAATTTTATAGGTAGTAACATATTAAAATAATATTTTTTTAGGATATCTATGTAAAACATAAAGGTTATATTATGTTCTAAGTACGTTCACGCTTGCGTATATAAAAACGCGGAATTTCACTAGTTTTATTTTCAAAATAATAATTGACAACCCTACCCTAAGTTTGCCTTGATTTTACAAACTCAAACTCGTTTTAGAAGATCAAAACATAGAGAGAAAGATAGGAGACAATTTTTTATTTAATATGGTTCATTAAATCCGTAAAAATAGTTTAAAATACTCACACAATAAAATTTTGAAGTACAGGTATCTGCGACCAACATTTGCGCAATTCTAACTTTCACAGACGTTTCACAACTTTTTTTCCAGAACCAAAAGTAAGCGCGGGCATGTGACAAAAATCGTACCATAAATTAAATAAAGTCTCTAGCTCGAGGGGGAGAGGAGCCGAGGTTGCTCCAGATGGTTAGAGCTCGCTGAAATTTTCGCCGCTCTCCGGGCAGAACACCTTGCCCGGCGGGAAATCTCCCCTTTTCCTTCCACGGCCACACAATCAACTAAAAAACATAATCAAAGATACTACAATAAATTTAAAAAATTATATTAAAAGAATAAAAAATATAACAAAATCAATCAATAAATGTAATCTTATAGCAATTACGTATAGTTACATCTGAGGATACTTTGCTTATATATATATTTATAATTTCCACCAGTGCGTGAAGTTTCTTTACAATCGATTCAGCCATTCCTGAGGTTAACCAGACGAACAGATAGACGGGAAGAGAGACAAAAAATTTTACAAATGATTATTCATGTCGCAATGGCATGCAAATAATCACCTCGGGAAAAAAGGTAGTTGTTTAAATATTACAGACTAACGCTTCAATTTTGTTTACATTAGTACAAAAAAATAGTAGTCTATGGACCATAGCATTCACTTATCAGGTGGACTGTGTGCTTATTTGTCTTACTTGTTTAAAGAAATGGAGTCGTTTTAGTATTTTCTATACTCATCATTCATCATCATTACAGCTCTTCATAAGTCCACTGCTGAGCATAGGCCTCCCCCAAGGTATGCCACAAACGGTCTTGAGCCCCCTGCATCCATCGACTTCCTGCATGTCTTACCAGGTCGTCACTCCATCTAGTGGGGGGTCGCCCTACACTTCACCTACCGGTACGAGGCTGCCACTCGATAACCTTTTTTCCCCTAACGGTTGTCGGTTCTTCGAGCTATATGGCCGGCCCATTGCCACTTCAGCTTACTAATCCGGTGGGCTATGTCGGTCACTCTGGTTCTACTGCGGATATCCTCATTTCTTAGTTTATCACGAAGAGAAACTCCGAGCATAGCCCTCTCCATAGCTCGCTGAGCGACTTTGAGCGTCCTCATACGGCCAGCAGTGAAGGACCACGTCTCGGTTCCGTAGGTCATCACTGGCAACACGCACTGGTTGTACAACTTAGTTTTCCGGTTTTGAGGTATACCTGACGAGAAGATGTGTCGTAATTTCCCGAACGCTGCCCAGCAGAGTTGAATCCGTCGATTGACCTCTCGGTCGAAGTTGGACTTACCTAGTCGGACTATTTGTCCCAGGTAAACGTACTCGTCAACAACTTCGAGCTTAGTGCTCCCAACAACTACCGGCGTAGGTGTGACATGGACATTAAACATGATCTTTGGTTTGTCCATGTTCATCTTAAGACCTATCCGTTGGGAGGTACTATTGAGGTCATTGAGCATAGTGCTTAAGTCCTCCAGCAATTCTGCCATAAGGACTATATCGTCGGCAAATCGAAGGTGAGTAATGTACTCGACATTTCTATACTCAACTGGTACGAAACTCACAAAACAAGATAAGGTAGCCTTCTTAGGACCCTCGTATGCCTTCACACGAAGTAAATGTCCATTATCTGCTCATTCAATGACACGTTGCTTTCGTTGTGGTATCCTATTTCTAAGTAATTTATTACTCGTGAAATTATCAGTACGTAATAATTCCTTGCCTACATATGTTACACAGGGGACTTTAAATTGACGTATATAAATGAGTTTCCGCTTTAGTGTACCCGTGTTTGTTGTTAAATGTAATCTAGGATTTCTTATTTTATAAATAAACACGAGATTCTTATCTGGTAAACAATCTTTACTCAGCGGTACGAAAAATATAATATTCTCAGGGATTGCACCTATCTAAATAAACGTGGTGTGGAAAACATTATCTTGATGGAAAATTAGATTGAAATCGTTAGAGTTATCGTATCCGACGAACCGCTCTAAAGATTAGGACCTTAATTTTTAAGTAATAAGATTGAACGTCCAAATGCGACTACCACGGATCTCCTTTCATTTAAGAGAGAGTGGTAACACGAATATTGCCGGGATGCTACAGTGCATTTTGGCTAATTTATTTAGATGTCTTCAAAATCTTTTTGAAAGCGCAGAACTAAGGAAAAACTGAGTTAGGCGTGGGATGGGTGCACCAGCAACCAGCTTATTCTCGAGAGTTAATAAAAGATTGCGGTTGCCAACCTATCTGCCAAGTGGTAAATATGGCAAATTTACCCTTTACATGGTAATCTGTTGGTAGATATATGTTTAGCAGTGGACTTTTGATAGGTCGATTTGAAAATCTCATATACCTTCGAAGAAGTTATTAAAACCAACTGGCTAATAGCACTATCACAGAAACTAAACTTATTTGATAGGATGTAATGATCATAATACTGATGGTAGCCTTGTTAGCGAAGTACAGGGTGGCTCTTAGAATGGAAAATAATAATTCTAAATAATATAGGTTTTAAATAATGGTAATGCGGTCTCGGCCGTGAGGACTAAGATAGAATGCCTCTTTTCCAGTTTTTTACTGGAAAAGAGGCATTCCAACACAGCAATTCAAATAGAGGGTCTCCGGTTCTCTTCACTCTGCGTGTGTCCGGTCCTTCCCCGGTCGAGCCAACCCATTCGTGCTACATCTATACAATTAATATAGTAGCGGCATGGTACCTGTTAAAACTAAAAGTTAATTACCGCGTATTAAAATTAAAACTTTTTAAAATTTATTAAGAAACAGCTTGGAAGCAATCACATTATCCCCTGGAATTATTATCAAATATGTATAAAAGTTTAAATAAATCAAACTCAGTAATACAGAGACCTATATTTTTTGGGAATTTATTCTACAACACACACACACACACACACACACACACACACACACACACACACACACACACACACACACACACACACACACACGCACGCACGCACGCACGCACGCACGCACGCACGCACGCACGCACGCACGCACGCACGCACACCCGCACACACGCACACACGCACACACGCACACACGCACACACGAACACACGCACGCACGCACGCACGCACGCACGCACGCACGCGAACACGCGCATGCGCGCACGCGAACACGCGCACTCGCGCACACGCGCACACGCGCACACACACACACAACGCACGCACACACACACACGCACGCACACACGCACACACGCACACACGCACACGCACACGCACGCACACGCACACACACACACACACACACACACACACACACACACACACACACACAACGCTCGCACACACACACACACGTACTTTTACTACTCATAATACTGTTGCGCGGCTAAGTTGACATCTGGCACTAGGGCCATCTGGTGTCGGGTAACAGAGCGAGGAGAGCTTTCCAGAAAATACATGACCCGTCTTTCAACCAACAGCTCCATCTAGAATCGAACTGAAGAATTAAGCTTTCTGGAAGCCGCACACTCGAATTTTCTGCGCTTGGTCGGTTGGCGCGCGTATTTACTTGAATATTCTGGAATATTCTGGATGTTTTCGTGGAATGGCCCTATATAAAGGCGCTGCAATACGCGATCAGGGAAGTATTGAATTTGGCGAGACAAGCGAAGCTTCGGAGCGGAATAAAGTGCATCAGTGAGATTAATTATTAGTGTTTTAAGTTTAATTAGTGAAAAGTGAATTAAAGTGTTAATTTAGGTAATTATATCGGCAATATTTATTGTCACGAACCTCAAGCTCGTAACAATTGGTGTCAGAAGTTGGATAAAATCATGCCGATTTTACCTAAGGAGGAAACAGAGGGTGTCCGTACCCGAAATCAACGCAGCAGGAGACGGACCAAAGAAGATTTGGTGGTGCAACGTCGGAGGGCCAGCCAAACGGCAGCAGGCCCGTCAGTAGCTCCTACATCTGCGGCACTTGACTTAGGTGCCCTGATGGCGATGCTGCAGGAGCAGGCTCGCCGACAGGAGGAACAGGCCCGTTGGTTGAAAGAGCAGCAGGAGGAACAGGCTCGCCGACAGGAGGAACAGGCTCGGCAGCAGGCGGATCAAGTACGCCGATTGGAAGAGCAGCTGCGGGGCGGACAGGAGGAACAGGCCCGCCGGCAGGAGGAACAGGCCCGTCGTTTAGAAGAGCAACTCCAACGCGATAAGAAAGAGCAGATTCTCCTCATGAAGGACCTTCACGCTACCTTCGGAAAAGAGATACGGGAGGTGAAGGATAAGGTTGCTCAACATGACAACTGCCTGT